>CM046864.1:31439238-31574744 GCA_025617745.1 Heliocidaris erythrogramma
GCGCGCTATTATTCGAAGCAAGAGTTTTCAGATTGGGCTCAACAGAGACCTGTCATGGCTAGAGAAATATAGTTTCTTTAAGTAGTAAATGTAATTTTCATAATGCCTCATTACGCCTCAGTTTGTTAGAGCTCACCGGCTATGACCTAAAAAAATATATAATTATGTTTGATGTTTGATGTTTTATTTATTATGCACTGTTCATTTGCATATATTATTTCGTCTTTTGAGCTCGTAAAAATTAGCACAGAACCGGTCACAAATTAATAATCTGCAGATGTACTCATTCTTTCACCCGAATTATTTCATACCCATTTTTTTTTACTTAAATTAATTATATTCTGGTATATACAGTTAACAACAAAATTATTCATACCCCTTGGAAAATTCTAGTTTTTTACATTTTTCCTAAAAATGAATGGTTAAATGAAGTTACTTGCACTTCACTTGAATACATTTAGTTATCATCTGCAAATGAATGCCGTTTCCGGTTTCACCTCATTTGCATAACAATAGAAAAGGTGAGTTATCCAAACTGGGCGATGTTCAAAATTATTCATACCCTTGGTGATTTATTGATTTTGTCAGTCAGTATGAATCCGATCCTTGTGATTAATGCTTGTAATTCACTTTATTTTAATACACCGTCACTAGGCTTCCGGGGAGGGGTCTCTGCTGGGATATCAGGCCAGTACCTGTTCTCAATGGCTCAATCTCCTTTGAGGATGTTGTCCACACATGCCTTCACCTGACCTTCAGGGAGTTCATCAGATTTCGTGACCTACAGGTGATGCAGTTATCGACTTCATGATGACAGGACTATGATATTGAAATTTTCGGTCATTTATTCCATGCATTTTAATGAAAATTCTGTATCTACTTATGAAGCAAAGCACCATTCCTGAAGAGCCCTTCCCTTTTGCAGTGCCTGTGGGAGGGTTCACCTTTATTCATTGGCCCCATTCTTAATCAGAGTGCTCAGGAAGGCCATGTTGGTGATATTAAAGTCATTGCATGACTCTAACGTCAGGTCACCATGAATAACAGTATGTAACCTTTGAGTACCATACACATCCCACATTGACTGTTACTGTATATCATTCTTCATATGGTATATTCTTTGTATCTTTGGTATGAAAGCTACAATCCTTGATATCAAAATGAATGTAAACCAAATTTATACCATATGCCCTCCATATTACCAGCTGCAGTGCACAAAATGCTACCACTTTGACAGTGCACTGGAACATAAAGATCAGTATTTTAAGCTTCACTAGAGTACCCACTTGCAGGTGTCCATATCAAAAATGTGTCAATCAGTGTAACTGAATAAACTGATAAAATTGGCACCATCCAACCTTTAGACAACTACCATGGCCTCCCTAAACATTCTTAATAATAATGGAACAAAAGTATCAGGAAATACCTTCCCTTGACAGTGCAACAGTGAAGGCCTCTAGGGAAGTCCCTCCAGGAAGAGCGCTTTGTTTCAACTTAGAAATACAGTATTGTCATTAAAATGTAAGGAACATTAACGAAATATCAATATCATAGTTCTATCCTCGTGACGTCTAAAACTACACCACCTGCAAACACAAAATCTGCTTTAAATCCACCAAATCCCCTGAAGACCAGGTGATGGCATGTGTGGACAACATCCTCAAGGAGATTGGGCCTTTGGAGACCAGGTATTGGCCTGATATCTCAGTAGAGACCTCCAGAAGCATTGTGACAGTGTGAAGAAAGTGTTACGAGCATTAATCACAAGGACTGGATTCATTCTGATTGACAAAGTCAATAGATCACCAAGGGTATGAATAATTTTGAACATCACCCAGTTTGGATAATTCACCTTTTCTATTGTTATGCAAATGAGGTGAAACCAGAAACAGCATTCATTTGCAGATGATAACTAAATGTATTCAAATGATGTGTATTTAAATTCAGTTCACCATTCATTTTTAGGAAAAATGCAAAAAACTAGAATTTTCCAAGGGGTATGAATAATTTTGTTGTTAACTGTATATATATATATATATATATATACCATGGTAACGGAATTACGAGAAAAATGGTGGTATTTAAATCTCTCATTTCCATTCAATATCCTTTGAAATGTACAATCCATTTATTCCCGATTCATGTTTTATTCAGCTAACTGTTTATTCAACTTAATGTGAAAAGAAGAGATTGAGAAATAACATGACAGATGTGTAGTATTTGCTTCTTTTTTTTTTTTTAGATAAGTCATCGGTAACGGAATTAAATTTTTGGAATTTACTAAGGAAACTAAAGGTTCTTCAATCTCCTGTAAACTATAATGTTGATAAATTGTATACGCAGTCTCAAGTGAATTGTTTTTTTTAAGGTACCGTAAGGCCATTATGAAAAGGTATATGTGAATGCACTGGAAATGGTTAAGCTTACAAAGTTATAGTTGAGGTAAGCAGCAACTGCTTGGTATATTTGTGTTTAATTTTGTCAGTTGAGTTGCAGGAATTTAATCATCAACATAAATAAACCATCATGATTATTTAAACAATATTCCATATTACAAATTGGCATAATAGCTATGGTAACATAATTACGTCATATTCAATCTCAATACTAACTCAATCATCCATTGGCTATTCTTCGCATATAATTATTTATGTAGGTTTTCCTCCACTAATTAAATTCCTTAAAAAGATAGACTTG
The DNA here is from genome assembly GCA_025617745.1 of Heliocidaris erythrogramma. Classification (NCBI taxonomy): domain Eukaryota; kingdom Metazoa; phylum Echinodermata; class Echinoidea; order Camarodonta; family Echinometridae; genus Heliocidaris; species Heliocidaris erythrogramma. The sequence continues at coordinate 31,441,936 of CM046864.1, forward strand.
CAGTTTAGTCACCAGAACTCTCTAAACCATCAAAAGGAGAAATTTTAAATGCACTGTGAAGGATTGACATGCAAAAGCAAAGCATCAAACAGGTTTGATTGAGTGAAAGTATGGTAAATTACATTTTATATATTACATGTATGTGATAATCACATGGAAAACATATTTATCTGTAAAGCTAAAGCCAGCTTTTTTAAATGTTTATATTATATTAATGAATGCCAGAATATAAATAAAAGACAATTCAAAAGCAATTTTTGACAGGAACTCTACTGACAGAACGATCAGTAAATGAATGGTAGGTGAATATTTACACCGACATATACCAAGACCAAAAAAACAACAACCAATAAACAAATCCTAACAGTGTTTCATAATAAATTGGGCTCTTTGTCATAAAATCGATATTGTCTAAAGCTGAAAATTCCTCCTTTGTTATAACTATATGCTAAGTGATGTAAACATACACATTTATCATTCATACTGGATTGTTTGCGTCTTTTTTGCAATCAATGACACTTCAGAGCTACTTCACATATGCGATATAATATGCATAAAACATATGTTCCAACTTCTCAATCACATTTTAACCTTTTTTGCATGATGGTAATTCCGTTACCACAAATTTAGCCAAACAGAAAAAGATATTCAAATAAGTGTTATCGGAAGTTTTAAGGTACAAGTTGAAAACAGAGAATTTTCAGTTTCCCAAAAAAATATTCACTCTTAAAGCTAGGAGGAAAACTCTCCCCCATTTATGGTGACGGAATTATAACCATATTGTAGTATATTTTAAACATGTTTCCTGAAAATACTGGTTTGATATAATATGTCTCATACCTTGGAACACAAGTTGCGTACACATAAGCGATTATAATGAAAGTTAATACACGAGACACAAATTGAACAATGTATTTATTTCATCATAATCATTACATTGCCCAAAATATTTAGTAAACAGCAAACAAATGTAATGTAACTTCAAACATGCATTGTGCAAATTCCGAAGTTTTTCAGTTTCTTTTAATTTAAGGATTTGGCTATGAGGAACAAATAAAGATATCTTTATTAGTATAGATCTAAAATTAGCTGACTTTGCCCTTCTCATGTGGAATTGCTCAAATCTAGAGTGTACATGTACATAAGGCAATTATCCTATGTATTATCATCATAGTCTATGGGCCAAAACTGAAATGTCCCCACCCCCTTGAAAATAATCTGAAATTATTTTTTTTTTTCTGTTAGATGGTACCATTAACTATCAAAATATACTTCTATTACCGTGGCAACGCATCAAGAACAGTAGAATTTCAGAAAATGTCATGTATTCGTGATTAAGAAAGTACATAAACACATTGTAACATTTTAGAATAATGTATCAAAAGTTTCTCACTTGATTAAAACCCAAATAAGAGTTATAAAAAGTGTCCATCATGTTTGAAAATGGCTGTTGCTATGGAAACAGTAAGAACAAACTCATATTTGAGAAAAAAAAACATGATGCTACCGGAAAAAAAAGCACATATTAATATATTGCTATTGTATATGATTATCTTCTCTTTTACAGGACACTCACTTATCATAACTTGTTGTAGTAAAGGGGTGATGGATGTGACCACTACATGTCTTGGCCGTTACCATGGTAACAAATTATATTTATTGTGTTGTATTTCTGTAACAAAATACTATGGTTGTTTTAAACATGAAATAATGCTAAACATCTAATAATTTTTGCCGCCTGTTTAATTATATTCAAATTTTACTTAATTGGAGTAGAGCTAAATTTGATTTATAAAATAGCTGTTACCATGGAAACAGAATGTTAATGAAGATGAAATCTTTCAACCAAATAAAGAAATGTTACCTACCTATACAAAAAAAATTTGTAAACAAACAAAATTTGTATGCAAATTAGTGATCCGATGATGTCATAAGCTCACTTTTCGCGTTGTATAGTTTTATTATATGAAATTTCAAATATTTCATTTTTTTCATAGATGTATATTAATATTCTATTCATTGTATCACAATACGTTATACTAATGATGATCGGACACATTCTATTAGGAGTCAAACTTTGTTTTACATTCTTGGAGAAGAAAATTGAAATATATGAAATTTAATATACCGTATTCACCGGCCGAATGGCCGCAGCGCCGGATAGGCCGCACCCCAACTTTGACAACTTTAAGAAAATAAAATATTGGGAAAAATCACAAGCATAAGAAATTTTGCCCCCCCCCCCCCATATATATCATACAACGAAAAACAAGGGCCAAACTTTTTATTGTATTGACTATTTGAAGACGATTATTCCTAAATATCTTTGCTTTATGTCATTAAGAATTTGAAAAAGTTGAACTTGGAGAGAATCTGACGAAGCCTACTAGTACTCACTACTCGCAAACACGTACATCTTTGTAGACTAACGTTAGTACTATAATAAAGTGTACGGTACATGCAGTCTCCCTAAAAGTTCCACAACAAATAGGACTATCAACCGTGAATGCAACTCGCAAATTGAGGCACAATCACAAATGAAATTGGAAAGGAAATGTTTCCACCACTCTAAAAAATCCTGAAGAGATATCTTACATAGGTGCATATTCCATCAAAGGTTCCCTATGTGACATCCAAAGACAGAAAAACACATAACACAGCATGATGGTTTCGAAGAGGAAATTGAAAACGTTGTCACGACGATTTACAAGCTGAAAAATGTCCTTGCCATGACCAAAGATCGTGAAAGAAAAGATAGGACACTCACCCGATTGTGCAAAGGGTCCGATGTAACGGCCAAGGGTAGGACGCCCTTGGCCTTCCCCATAATTATGAGGCCACTTACGTTACATAAAATTAGGGGGAGACGGGAATGCCCTATCTTAAAATACAAAAGGAAAAGTGAGCTTATGACATCATCGGCTCAATAATTTACATACAGCCCATGTTATGCACATTATTGTTTCATGAAACAATGCAAAACATTAAAATGCCATAATGTCTCGTTTTTTATTCCGATTTTGATGAATTTTTACACTTTCTTTTTGTTTAATTTCACTTTATTGATTCAACACAATTTTGGGGGTGAACTTAGCCTTTAAATCTAGTTGTGAATGTGTTCATCATGGACGTTGTCATGGTTGATAATGAGTTACACATCACGAAACTATTGGAATTTGAAAATTACCACAAATTCCTAATTGAACAACATGCAAGCAAATGTCAGATTCTTAATGTATATAATCTTAGCTTCAATCCAAATCTTTCTAGATATTAGAAAGAAACATTTTGACTAAACAGTGTCAAAATTTTTGCTCGCTCACAAAATTTAAAAACTGTAAAGCTGATTTTGAGCTTTACAGACATTAGCGCACACCCCATGAAAATTACGTCTGCATGGCTTTCACCACTTGGTCGTCCACTCAGCAGTAGGTCTCACCAATGTATTGATAATGTATCAAAATCATATTGAACATGTAAGAAAACTTGCCTACATGTACGTTATAGGATGGGTGGGCCGGTCACATAGCAGTTTCCTATAACCGAATTGCAGTCCCAAATCTGCCCCTGACAGTGTCCAACTTTTTTTACTGTATAGTGAAAATCAGTGAAGTCTGTCAGAGACAGATTGAAACCCCTTTAACGTGTATGCAGGCTGGTGCATATGTGACCAGACACCACAAAACCACCAAAAATTCGCACTGTGTGATTTTCAGTTAGAGCTCAATCAATGTATTTTTGTTTGGCATGGTCAAATTTTAGTTTTGGGTATTTCCTGAAAGAGTATACTTTTATGTAAGTAATCAAAAAATTTGGAGGCACCAAACAATCTAAAAGTGGTGTTTTTGACACTTTTTTATTAGACTTATGTGTGTCTTCTCTGGATGTTGTGGTATTACTTTTCTTTTTTACGACCCTGAATATTTGTCTCATTTTGATCTCCCATAACTTTTAAACAGAGTAACTTCTTGCATTGATACTTGGGCACTATGATGAACAGGATATGATTAATGAGTATGCCAAGTTTTAGGACAATCTGATAATCCCTTCATTGAAATTTTCTTGAGATCTAATCCTCCTTTTGTCACCTTAGCACAACACCTTGCAAGTCAGTGTGCTTCAATAGACTGCAAACTTTAACCCTTATTTCTCAGAAGTAACATTCTGAGGGACTGTGCATTCTACTCTTTGTACAGCGAGTTAGGAACATCCATTGCAAATGGGTTATATATCATTTTAAAGCTGAGAATCTCCTCTTTCAGAATCAGACCTTAACTAAAACTTCATATCTGGCGACTTTTTGGTGGTTTTGTGGTGCCTGGTCATATATGGAGCTTACTATCCGAGCCACAAAATACTATTAAAGTACACTAATACATGAAGTTCAAAAAATAAATGAATAAATGATAAATTAAAGTCTATAAATGAAATGATTATACTCATTCTCCAAAAATTGTTCAATCAGTTTTGGACATTATACTTATTTCAATAATGCTGAATCAGATTTACCCAAAAAATGCAAGTTACATTTTGCGATATTGCATACTAAATCAATGGTTAAAAAATCTTTGATATCTGCGTTTTTCTTTTAATTTGTCTTGCAAATTAAGGCCAAACCTTATTTCATTTTTATAATATAAGTTATCATTAACTATAACTGTAAAAATGATACATGTTATATGAACATTAAAACATTTAAACATATCATTATGATTCACTATAAATTCACTGTGCTGTCCACAAACATAACATTTTCCTTTAAAAAAACAATAAAGTCATGTGAATGCAATGGGTCAATCTCCGGGAGGTGGAACATCATATCAGAAAGTGAGAGAAATAAACAACAATATTCAGTGATGATGTGTCATGTATCCATATAGAGATAATGGAATTCTATAATTTTGGGATGAGCAGACTTAAGCAGTATTTTAATACACAGTATCATACAGAGTATTGTTTTCACATAACCCCTTAAAAGGGGTTTTGTAAAGACATTACTCTGTATGATACTGTGTATTGTCTTATGTAAACACAATGACACAACCAGTGCCGGCCGCACAGAAACGTTGTTAGCGCTAACAGGGCACTAACAGTACCGATAGCGATGATTTGGCCGCACAGAAGAGTTATATTAGTCAAATTCACTAACAGCGCTGTTAGCCTAACATTTCAAGGCCGCACAGAAGCTAACAGTAGTGGTAATGTTTTAACAACTCACTAACGGTGCCAGGGGCACCAATAGTGACAATGTTAGTGAATAATTTCTTGCTTGCGCTATAACTTGTCTCTCCTTTTTTTTTAATACCAAGTACTTAAACATAGACCTAGACTAATTAAGAATGTGTCGGGTAGCGGGTGACATAGATTTTGCTGATAACGACACGAGGAGACCAAGATAAATTATGATCCTTTTCAGGAAGAAAATGAACATGACTTTTTCAATTTGGAGAAAACTCGTTGTATGTTATTTAGTAATTCAATCTCATATCTGGATGGTAATGTATTACTTAAAAATACCACATTTAAAATGGTCGAGGAGTTAAAGTTTCTTGGTTTACTTATTGATAATTTCAGGAAGAAAAGTTATCTTGGAAACCACAGACTCTGTATCTAAACAAATTACTCTCTAGAAATGTTGGTATTATAAACAAATTGAAATATTTGTTTCCCTCTCATGTATTACTCTTGTTGTATTCCACCTTGGTTCTACCCTACATAAGTTATGGCATTCTTGCTTGGGGCAACTGTACTAAGTCTCAGTTGGATAGACTCTCAGTTATACAAAAACGGTTGATGAGAATAATTTTGAAAAAGCCTAGACTAGCTTCGTCTAAAATATTATTTTTGCAAATAAATCGTTGAGACTAAACGATTTGTTTTATTACCAGTTAGGCAGTTTGATGTATCAAGTACGAATTCATGAATTGCCTCAGGTTTTACAATCAATGCTTAAAGCGAATGATAGAATACATAGGCATTCTACACGACAATCATCTTTCTTTCATTTACCACTTCTTCGTACTCAGTTTGCCCAGAAAACATTAATCTAAACTGGGCCCTTCTATTGAAATCATCTTGATTCAAATCTAAAGCAAGCTTCCTCTCAAATCTTTTAGAAGAAATCTTAAACATTATCAAATTAGCTCTTACAGTGTAAGTCCATAACAGGGGCGTATCCAGGATTTCCCAATAGGGGGGGGGGGCAGGCATTATTGATCGCCGTCCTGGGGGAGGGGTCTAAGGGGGTGGGGTGCCCCCTCCCCTTTGGAAAATTTTTGCTTCTGAAGAAGGGCTGAGATGCAAAATAATCCTATATGTGACCAGTTTTGAAGCCTATTTAATGAACAACTTTTTTTTTCCTAGTTTTTTTTATTTTACGACGGCCAATAGGGGGGGGGGCGCCTGTTACGCCACCCCCTGGATACGCCACTGCATAACAACTGTACAGTACTTGGTTTTCTGCCTGTGTCTAAACAGAACATAAACAAAACCTTTCCTAAGACATCTTTTTATTCATACTTAATACACATACATGTATTATGTGTATCTGGTTTTTCTACTACTATAATTATAAACCCAATAGGCTGACATTAACTGCTAGTATAATACTAGTTCATAGTATGCTTATTTTATTTTGATGTTTTAGTGACGTTGTGTGTGTATTGTTGTTCTTTTCCTTTTACACACGTCTTGTCTCGTCTCTTTATTGCTATATATGTATATGTATACATAATTACATACATGTATTTCTTAATTCTCTCTGTTATTGGGGAACCTCGTTTTAACAAGCTGTGCTTTTCCTTAGCTTCTCCCATGATACTGTTTTTTGGAATTGTTATTATGATATCTGTATTTGAAATTTTGAACGATGTATGCTCACCAATAATGTTCATGGCAGATTTCTGCAGTAATATGAAAAAATTCATTCATTCATTCATTCAAGTATAGGTTTTACAAAGCAGTGTTTGAAGACCTTTTTAACATTGTAGGCCCTGCTTTGGAAAGAAGAACATTACGGTGAGTAACCATGTACCATAAATTAATTACAGTCAATGTAACTTAATAGTGTAATAGGCTACATACGCATCAGCTACTGATGATGAGAAGCATCATGATGAAAATCATCATTGGCAAATAAGCCTACTCCCATGAGTGAAAAGCTAAAAACTAAACAAAATAAATAAATAAATGAGAAGTGGGCTTGCATTTTTTTGTTGTTGTACAGTATCTTAATCTAAAAGGTAAGTGCTAGTAGTTGCAGCAAGCAATAATTTCACGCGAAAGTCTTTGGAATCAAAGTTAACTGTTCATATATTGTCGTAGCTAATCTAGTAAGTTTATGCAATCAGAAACTTGAATAACCTTTGTTAAAGAATGAAACATACGCTGAAAACCAAGCACACAGTAGACCACCAACATAGATAAGCATATAGTGGGAACGTGTAGTATTATTGATTAGAAAAAGACCCGTCACCCGGCAGGAATGTCATGCTTATTTTGGTCATTTGTCAACAAATATACATTTAAAAACGTGAATACACAACGCACGCGCACTGTGCTATGCTGCATCAACAAGATTCATCAATCTATACATAGATCACTACACACACGTCATAGATTTTGCCTAACTCTATGCCTCAAATCCATTAACAGCGCTGTAACAGCGCGAGTGTTTAACAGCGCCCTAACAGCGCTTTCTGTGCGGTCATCTTACCCGTGTTGTTAGTGGCTGATTTGTTTGTGACTTGTTAGCGCTAACAAAGCCGCTACCAACAGCGTTTCTGTGCGGCCGGCACAGGACTCTAGTGGAGTAATGTACATTTATCCTAATATGCAAGTCAATGGATGTGCAAATCTTTGCAAAACATTTTACCATACAGTCAGCACATTTAATCTTTGTTGGGGTATGATTTTATGTTTTCAGAATGAAAGGCAGAGATGATTTTATCTTGTAATATATCGTGTGTAATACAAAATATATCCTTATTTGTATACATGGAATTTAATTTAAGGTCATTCATTATAACTTTCCTTGGGATCAGGAAACCTGTCTATAAGATTTGCATTTTAGAGCATCACAAAATGGTTTTCTGTGTGATTAAATGTTGTTAAATAATGAATTAAGATAATTATTAGTCTTAAGTTAATGTATCATAATTCTCACTTATTCTATCAAAAAATATTTGGGGGGGGGGGGGGGGGGTGGGGGGGGGTGGGGGGGGGGGGGGGGTGGGGGGGGGGTGATAATACAGGCCATCCCCACCTCAAATTTCGAGGGGGATATATATAACCCCCCCGCCTCCCCCCCCCCCCCCCCCCCATCCGGGGGATCGACACCCATGTTTGGGAATCTCGATACCACTTAGCTATCTCTTCCCGTTGCATGAAAAATCTCTGCTAGCCGTTCCATGTTCTAACCAATGTTGTACATCTGACAGTCGGAGACATGCAGCAGTGGTAAATCCGGGGGTGAACAGTTTCTCACTTTTAAAATACCCCAAATTACCCCTTTTAAATAAGAAAAGTGAACCCGTTTACTTCAGAAAAGTGTCTTTTTAACCGGTGCCAGTTCTATATTCTTAGTAATATCTCCCTTACCACCTATGAGAAAAACCACCCTTAACTGGGATTACTATCCCTATTTAAATCAAACAAGTACTACATTTACTCTTGCAAATACCCTTCCCCTCCCAATAGTTTCTTTATAGTGTGTGTTTATTCAGTAGAATTGTTGAGAGTTATGTTACATTACATCACATCGCAGTAGAATAATAGCTACACTAATATAAATGTATCTATTTATTAATAAATGTTCCTTTTTCACCTCTGAAAATGTCCCTTTTGTTAAAATACGTTCCTTTTAAAATAAAAATCCCTATTCAAATCTCTGATACGTGCCCCTTTTCCTTCGATAGGTGCTTATTTTCCTTTGCAACAACATATTTTTCATTGTCAAAAGCTGATAAGTACCCCTTCATCTATTATTCCCCCTATTAATTCTGAGAGCTATAGACAAGTACCCCTATTCCCTTTTTTCAATATTACAAGAAACAGCTGGAATAGGTGCTACTTTCCCTATAATAGGTGCTCCTTTTCATCTCTGTTGAGTGCACTATTCATCCTCAATAATATTGCCCCTTTCATTCTGATATATATGTGGCCCTCCACCACAAAACGACCAATAAGTCGCAATGGGAGTTCTAGAGTAAACAGATGAAAAAGGTTGTTTGGGGTTAAAATATTTATTTTAAGTTTTTGGTATTTTCTGAAAGTATAGATATTAATCTACTATCTGACAAAATTTCGGAGTAAAATACCATATTGAAATATGTTTTTACTCTCATTCAAAATGACCATTTTTTCATAGACATTCCAACTTTGTGAGTCAGCTTGCTGGGATCGTACTTCACATCGCTTTTCTGGTATAACTAAAAAACTTTGCAGTGTCTGATATTCAAAATCTACAGAAGGAAAGAAATATGTCTATTCTAAAGGTATGGAAAGTTTCAACCCAATCCATTGAGTACTTCACAGAGTAGGCTTTGGAGTTTTGACTCAACCTTTTGTGCGATAAACAATAGGACACAGATTAGGCGCTCTTAAAATGATCACTCTTCTTTAGAGCCCGTTTTCTCTATTGTTTTGGTCATTAGCCTGTCTGACACTCAGACATTCTCATTGCAGTTTATAAGGGTTTGCTTAGTCTATACGTTTTCCTTTCATTACCCCTAAAAAGTGTCACTTTTTATGAAACGTGCCTCTTATCCTTATAACAAGTGCCCTGTTTTTTTTTCATAAGAACTCCTTCCCCTGATCAAAATGCCTCTATCAAAATCTAATAGGTGTTCCTTTTCCCTTTCTGCAATAATTGCCCCATTTTTTTTAAATAACGAATACTCCAGTCTCCCTTTTCCATTCTCATACTCAAAGCTGGTGAGTATCACTTATGATATGCAAGAAGTGCTCCTTTTACCTCTGATTGTTGGCATTTTAGCTCACCTGAGCCGAAATGTTCAATTGGGCTATTGCGGTCGCTCGCCATCTTTGTCGTCCGTCGTACTAATCTTCTCATTTTTTTCAACTTCTTCCAAAAATGCATGGCTGGATTTTAATCCAAATTTGGCCGGATTCATTCCTAGGCAGGAGATAAAGGATTTTTTTTCAATGGCCGAACCTAGGACAACTACCCCCTGCAAACCACCCCCAGGACAACTACCCCGCCCCCAGGACAACTATACCCCCGGACAATTACCCCCCGGACAACTACTTTAAAAATAAATAACCCTCTATTTCTCAAATGTTCACTTTTAATTTCCAGATACATAATCATAATACCCGTTTTAAGGATTATTTTCACTTATAGCCAGTAAAAACAAATAATGCCATGAAATCAGTGCGACCTAATTTCCCTGTAATTTGGAACTCAATCCCCAAATATATTTCTAATTGCAATACAATCACTTCTTTCAAAAAAAAAGTTGAAGCATTTTCTTCCCCTTAAATAGGCCTATGTATAGTTATTTTTATTTTTCTTTGTTATCTATATTTGTGTTATATTTTATTTTTATTTTTATTTCTGGTTTTTGTTTTCGTTTTTTATTTGTTGTCTATATAATTTTCGCAATATTTTTAGGGAACTATGCTTGTACAAGGCCCAAGGGCTTTATTTATGTAGTTCCCCATTTCATTTATCTAATTTCGTATATGACATATTTTGTATTTGTTTTGAATAACAACATTTTGCTCGGGGGGGGGGGTGAGGGTATCGGGGTAATCGTCATTTTATGGAGGTAATTGTCCGGGTAGGGGGTAATTTTAATGCGGGGTCATTTTAATGAGGGGGGGGGGGTAGCTATCCTGGGGGTAGTTGTCCTGGGGTGTAATTATCCTGGAGGGAGGGGGTAGTTGTCCAGGGGATACCTGTCCGGGTTAGTTGTTCGGGGGTAGTTTTCCAGTGGGTGGTTGTCCTAGAATCGGTCATTAGGCATATTGTGTCGTCAAAACTTAAAACCTCCGTTAAAAAACAAAAACAAAACAATAGAAACATTCCCTTGTTACCACAAGAATATTGTTTGATTTTGTCGGTTCATCACCTTAAAATAAAACAAATTAAACGAGTGTGCCCGCCCCGTCCCGCAGAATGAAAACCCATTTTATGCTACCAAATATTGTCAAAAGAGAACTGTTTATTATATTTATCCCTCGCTATGCTCGCTCACAAAAATGAAATTAACATCCCCTTAACAACGATTGTGCCTGCCCCGCCCCGGAAGAAGAAGGCACCATATATGCTACCAATTATTATAAACAGGAGGAGTTAATGTTTTTTCCCTCGCTAATTATGCTCGCTCGCCCGCCCAGCTTCGTAGCAAGAAGATCCCGTTTATGCTACCAATCATTATAAATAAAATTTGAAAATTCGCTCAATCGCCTAAATAAAGTCAACATTCCTTTTATACGATTGTGCCCGCCCCGCTTCGTAGGAAGAAGATCCCGTTTACGCTACCAGTTATTATATAAAAAAAAAGTTTAAATAAAATTTACATTCCTTTAAATACGATTGTGCCCCCCCCCCCCCACTTCGTAGCAAGAAGATCCTATCTGCTATACATTATTATTTAAAAGAAAATGATTTTTTTTAATCGCTTTGCTACGCTCGCTCGCCTAATCAATATTAACATTCCTTAGATACGATTGTGCCCGCCCCGCCCCTTGCCAAGACGATTCCGTTTATGCTACCAATTTTTCAACGAGAAGTAATACTATTTTTTCCGCTCGCTCGCCCAGTCATAAATTAACGTCCCCTTAAATATGGTCATTATTAAAATCGAACAGTGAATATGAAATAAACACTCATTTGATGTGGAACAAGTGATCATGGTGGTGGTACTTTAAAATGGAAATAGACTCACGGTTGACACAGGTTGAGAATTAATTATTCTATTACTTGCTTCTGAACGTGCGCCCCCCCCCCCCCAAAAAAAAAAAAAAATCATGATATCGTCGTTCACAAACAAAGGTTTTTCGGTAATCGATGGCACACAGACTCAGGCTTCTCTGTACATTAGTGGTCTCGACACCCCCCCCCCCCTCCTCCAACTCCGAAAGGCCTAGCGACGCCATTGTGTCTATCCAGTCTTTCATGATGACATTGTACTTTGATCCCCACTAGATGACCTTTTCCTATCCATAAGAATCTGATGTCACCCGCGGATCGAGGATTTTTCGAAAAGGGGGGTCTCGAAGTCTCGATGTGAAAGAGTGATAAGCGAAACAAGGAAAGGCCTCTGCCACCGAAATAGGGAGCCGAAGTCCTAGCTTTCCAATCAGGAATACTTTTTAAAAAGCTCCGCCAAAAGCCCCCCCCCCCCCCCCCCTTAGATCCACCATTGGATGTCACAGCCCGCTATATTATGCTTGCGTGGAAATTAAATGAATATAGAGACCATTACAGACCCTCACACTCGACTGAACACAGTGATGTTAAGAGATAAACAAATAGGATTATTTGAATCTTTCCTGAAATGTAGGGTATATATCATGTCTAAAACTTATGTATTCACTTTAACGTTTCTATTTATGCCTTTCCCTTTCCCCTTCTACTTTACCCCCACCGTCCCCGCCCCCACCAGACGCTTTGCCACCCTGGTCTTTCACCAATATTGATTACTTGCCAACTCTTGATTTTAAGTCGCTACACTCTACATCAACACTATATCTGGGATTATATTAGTTTTTTAGTTGCCAGCTAACCTTGAATAACATCGATATATGTATGTATATGATCTTTGTGTGACTTTCAAAAATAAATATCAAAGGTACTCTGACGTTAATACGGTTCTTCTTTTAGATGACAATCCAAAAAGCAACAGGAACTATGTATCAGAGCAATCAATCCCATGAGTTATACTTACTCATGTATTTTATTTTTATTAGCCATAACAAGTGTCATTTTTTAATTACTCAACATAAAAATAAAAATCGCAATAATCACCATAATGCACACATAAGATGGGACCCTTAGATTTAAACATTGAAGAAATAAAACCATTTTCGTATAGTCTACCTTAGAACTACATATAACTTTATTATGAATCAACATCTATCACTCTAGTGTATAAACATTTAGCAATACATCAGTAGTCACTAAAACACTGATAACAACAACACATTATTATACTAACATGTTTCAATAATGTTAGACACCCTTGAAACACGTAGGAAATTGTGTTTCATGTAGCCTACACAGGCCGAAAGTATATTTATCTGCTACTGTTTGCGATTTGGAGCTACATGATATTCCTTGACATGTGAGGCTGTCAAATTCCTGTCCATGTCGTTTGATGCTTTAATAGCTTACTTAAACAGACTGGATATTTCAAATGGAAGGTCCCGATTGAACTGATTAACTAATAATGTTTCTATGATGCTAGGTATTCGCAAAACAAATGGAATCCAAAACACACATTATTGAAATACAAGTTGCTAGATAGTTTTGCTACTGTTTTCTATGGAGAGATAAATGTTATGATCCTATGAAAATTTATGTACAATATAAGAATGTTTTGATGCATGATTTTCGAGCTCACTTATAAACAAATTACGCATTTTAAACTGGTGTCCTTGATTGCACATCTCGTGCATGTGGGTTGAAATGACATTGTGTTTCATGTAGCCTACACAGGCCTAACATTTTATTATTCAAATATATCATTATCTCCCATTTCATGAGATTTGAGAGCCTAAGACAAAAGGGGTGTACAGTTTCTGTAGTCGCTTTTTTCAAGTAGTAATCTCACACATTGGCACTAAATGTGTACCGGAGGAGAGTTGAGCCAAGGATCAAGTCTCCTAATAATCAGTGGCTTATCTCTCCCCAGGTCGGCCTTTTTGACATGTGATTTGACTCCCTCCAAAGCAGTTGTATTAAATTCAATCAAAACCTCCATAATAAATCTACAATGCATAGACTACATGTTGCCCACAATGCGACAAAAGTAAGTGGACCTATGTAAATGACAGAAAGGGTCGAACTTCTAACTCTGAAATCCTCTTTTTGACCTAATTTTGAGATCTTCCTTCACCTCATGTCTATAGAGCCTTAAAGGGCCCCATCAAAATGCTAGTCGATACCTGTTGGTGTGCAGTTCTACATACATCTCATATTTTAATAATTGAACTTCTAAATATGCATTTGCATTGCCTTTGTTTTCCTGCTGCTGCTACAGCATGTCTGACATAGCAACTCATATGTCTTTATTGTATGTTGTATTGTCACTATGAGCATGGCAAACAAAGAAGCGGACAAAATATACAGCTCCTCATTGTACCTTCCACACTTGCTCTGGTAGACAAAAGAACATCCCTTCATTGCTATTATGTAAAAATATGTAGAACAGGCGTCACATGCATAATCACCTGTTCTACTTATTTTACCTAATAGCAATGAAGGGATGTTCTTTTGTCTACCAGAACAATTGTGGAGGGTACAATGAGGAGCTGTATATTTTGTCCGCTCTCTTTTGTCATCGTGTTCATAGTGTGTAGCAGGTGTCAGCTTTGACAAAGTTAAATTTCACTTGCAAAATTGCTATTTGCTCACTGATGATTGACAAATGATGTCACAACAGGCAAATGGTCAGGAGGATTTTTTTTTTAAGTGAGTGGGTCTTAGCAGGTTGTAAAAAAATATTTAAAAAAATATTTAAAAATCTATGAAACATATTTAGAAGTTTATATATCAAAATATGAGATGTATGTAGAACTGTACATCAGCAGGTATCCACTTGTATCCTGATGGCAGGGGCCCTTTAACTGAAAATAAAAGTATCTGACACACTATCAGCAGAGGGCGTTTGAATTTTCATTCTTGAATGCAAGTACTAGTTCTAGGGGGTGGATTTACTCACCTGAATCTCCCCGAAGTAAACATGATTCGAATTGTTATTTGACAAACTTTCATAAACACTTTGGGGTTATTGAAAATAAATATATCTTTTGTATTTTTAAGCTTAAAATAATTCATCTTCATACGTAACTTTAAAAGCACAAAGCCCACTTTCAATACTAATATGTACAACTTATTTAACTACCCTTAAAGGAACTGAATACTACGTCGCTAAAAAGAAAGGAAAATTACCAGCCCACTTCGGAATATAAAAATTTGACCCACAATCTATTTACCTTTTTTTATTGACAAGGCCTGCCAATAATTTTTTTGTGTGTTTTCTCTATATGTGAGACCTTGTTTTCTTTCATAACCGCGTGTTGGAAAAGCATGAAGAGAGATACAATGAATGAATTCCAGAGAAGACATTGGTAATGCATTGAATTCCAACTTTTATATTTATTTTCACCAAATTTTCGATCAAAGTTGACAATTTTTCTGAGCAGAGCTTCACATACACATTTCACTTTGTTCATTACCCTGAGGAAGATCCGTGAGGATCGAAAATTTGGTGAAAATAAATATAAAAGTTGGAATTCAATGCATTACCAATGTCTTCTCTGGAATTCATTCATTGTATATATATATATATATATATATATATATATATATATATACATATATTGTTTTCTATTTCTCTTTATTGAATTTTAATTCTCTTGTTCTAATTGATTCTTGTTGACCGAGATCATTCATAAGGACCGCTATCCATAACGCATGACTAAATGAATAGCGGTTTGTATGAATAGCCGTCCTTACGAATAGCGAGCAAACCATAGACAAATTACCTCGCTATTATTGAGGACCTCCTTTCATAAGGACCACTATTCATAACGCGTGCTAAATGAATAGCTGTTTTCTATGAATAGCGAGCGGACCCGAATCAAACTTCTTTACCCCCACTTAACCATTTGTAATAGGATGGGACTAATTGGGCAACCAAATTGCAATGTAATATTGAAAATTACATTTCTAAGATTTGTCAAATTTACGGAGAAAAGTACAGGGGTTTCCTTTTTATTTTCCGACCAGGCTTGAAAGGTTCCTTAAAGTAGAACTTTAATGATTTTAAATATTGGCTTAATACTTATTATTGCATAGATGGCATAAATTAAACAAGGTTATCCAAATTCAACGCTTGGAAACATTTGAAGTAATGATTATTATCAATTATAAAACGGTAAAATACAGCCCCCGATATAGCAGCTGAAGAGCTCCTCGAACGCTGCTGAGATATGTGACGACACACCATGGACCAGTCCTGTCTAAGCAGACGATGTCCCATAACATCTTACACATTTTTCAGAGCCTATTTTGTCATCTCCTCTTCACTTATTTCTCTTCCTTCACTAGCGTCAGTCTTAATGTTAGTCTGTTGCCTCGCTCTTAACTTCGTGTATGGTATTATTTTGATGAAAAATGCAGCGTTAAAAAAGTAAAGGAATCAGTCACTTGTAAACAAAATAAGACGCCATTGTATTTTCAGCTGCTTGCACCGGGGCATGTTCGGCGTTTCAAGAGAGAACGAATACCATCCTGCTATTATTCGGAGGGCTTTTCAATTTGAAAGTGGGGTTTATTTCATTGATCATTGACCCTTCTCCTGTGTATTTACAATCAAACGGTTTTAGCTATCAGAATCAGTTTCACTTTCCCTTTATAATGGTGTGAAATTAGGTCATGTTTAAATACACCAAACTCTTTATAATTTGATAAATAATTGCATTGCAATTACGTTCATTCATTATAGGACGTTGTCTGCTTAAGCAGGATCGATCCCGAGTGTGACGACATCAAAACATCGCTATATTTCTGGCGAATCCTCGGATATTCCAGATGCTGAGAAGAGCTTTTATTTGTGTTGTTTTTATAATCATCAGATATGCAGTTGACATAAAACTTATACGATTGCCATCTGTAAGCTTCCCAGTTTCTAGTGATACATTAATTGCCATATTTGTGATTTTCTTTGAATAGCTACTTTAATGACCGACAACAAGTTCTCAAAGTGAACCCACCTTGTGGTTTATATGCCGTTGGTCCGTAAAGATTAGCGAAGACTGTGAGAAAGATCACGGCATTGCATAAAGTGAAGAGGACAGCTATCTTCAAACCATCTCGATTTGACACCAACCACATGGTGTAGGATTCTTCAAGATGAAGTCTTGGTGTACACAGGACTTGATAATATTCTAAATGAAAATTGACAAAATATAATCGATGAACGATATTATGAATTAGCCAATTTTAAATTCATCTTTGGTTACATCACATAGTTTTAACTCATTTTTGTTTTTTGTTTTTTGTTTTGTTTGTTTGTTTTTCTGCGTAAAAAATGCACGAAAATATATCATACTAGGTAGTACAATCTTGCAAAATATTCATCAGCTATTTATATTCATAGAATGGCATCAGCTAAATAATTCTTAAAAAAAGGATGTAACGGCTATGTAATGAGCAAATCGAGCGTAGAATCTCGTAGAATCTCGGGACTGAGCCTTTGCTTTTTTATTTAACTTTATTTTCAATTTATTATAGTGTCTTTAGCAAAGGTACAATGACTCATGGATATTGCGAGTCGTAATTGAAAGTGTTTGGACAACTTAATTCTTTGTAATTCATGCATAAACTATTGATTTGCATGTATGAAGAAGGCACACTATTAGAGAGGGTTTAAATTCGCTCTGCTGAGCCTTAAACGTGCTCGAATATTAGTTCTTGACTAATAATAATAATAATAATTTTTTAAATATTATGTGGTTGGGGTTTTCCGGGTAATTTTTTTTTTTTTTTTTTTTTTTTTTTTTTTTGGGGGGGGGGGGGGGGGGGGGGGGGGGGGGGGGCTTTGTAACGGGGAAATTTCGCAAGGGTGCTGAGATGATGGAACATTAACAATTTAGAATAGTCGCGTCCTATATGTGACCAGGCACCACAAGACCACCAAAAGGTCGCACTGTGTGATTTTCAGTTAGAGCTCAATTTTTGGTTTGCATGGTCAAATTTTTGTTTTAGGTATTTTCTGAAAGAGTATACTTTTTCTAAGTATTCTATAAATTTGGAGGCACCAAACAAGCTAAAAGTGGTATTTTTTATAGTTTTTTTATTAGACTGTGTGCCTTCTCTGGATTTTGTTGTATTACTTTTCTTTTTTACGACCCTGAATACTTTACTCATTTTGATCTCCCATAAGTTTTTAACAGAGTAAGTTCTTGCATTGATACTTGTGCACTATGATGAACAGGATATGACTAATTAGTATGCAAAGTTTTAGGACAATCTGATAATCCCTTCATAGACATTCTCAATAAGTTTATAATCCTCATTTTGTCACCTTAGCACAATACCTTGCAAGTCAGAGCGCTTCAATAGACTGCAAACTTTAAAGCCTTATTTATCAGAAGTAACATTATGGAGGACTATGCACTCTACTCTTTGTACAGTGAGTTAGGAACATCGAATGCTAATGAGTTATTATCATTTGAAAGCTGAGAATCTGCTCTTTCAGAATCAGACATGAACTAAAAATTAATATCTGGCGACTATTTGGTGGTTTTGTGGTGCCTGGTCACATATTATCTAAATAACGAACTTACGATTTCAGGACGGGAGCCTTTTAAGACGGGGAGTCGAGCGAAAAAAATCGATGTCCGTATGCGCGACTCAAAGTATCTCTCCGTCCTATTTGATATCAGGACGGTTCTCGGGCGAAATAGCGTCCGGTCTAAAGTGGGGACGGGAAGCCGAACACTGCAGTACGTGGCCTTCCACTTTTTCGTAACTTGACTAAAAAACAAGGCGGGGCGAGTGGGAGGACCGTCACTGTCGATTAACTCTCCCCCGTCCTGTTTCGTAAGCTCCCAATAATCTTGTCAGCTCCTGCGTAGTACAGAGCAGACACAAAAGCAATAAAGAGATCGCGATAATTCCAATATCGCGTCTCGGCCTTCACTGAACGGGCACGCGTTAAAAGAAAAACAAAAATGAACACGGATAGAAAAATGTTTCGCGCTCAACCCAAGTCCCACTCGAGTTCCGCACGTCGATCGTTTATGTTATTATCCTCAAACTCCTTAGTCGTTGACCCTTAGACTGATTGGTAAAGTTATTTATTCGGGGTCAATTTTATACCATTTTACATTTTAATAACAATTACAATAAATATAATAATAATTTTACCTGTGACATAATAAGGCGAATCCTTTTATCTCAGCCTATTGTTCAGAATCGCCTTGACGTCGAATTTCTAGTGCGACGAAATAAACCGCATTGTTAAGATTCGCCTTATGTCGCAGTTATGCTTCTAATAATAATATTAATACTTATAATATCAATAATGGTAATAAATATGATAATACTAACAATACTACTACTAATAATAATAATTATGATAATAATTACAGTATTATTAATAATAATAGTAACAATAACAATAATAATAATAATAACAGTCCTCATCCCAAAGGGCCCTACCATAGACAACGTTTCTTCGAACTACCATCCAATTACCTGCATGCCTGTCCTCTGGAAGTTCTTAACAGGAATAGTAGCAGCATCAAGACGATGAAGACATAACACCAAGCGAACAGAAGGGATGTGGAAAAGTATTGAGACAAAGGGCCAACTTTGCTTCGGCATCGACTTGGCAAAGGCACGGACTGACTACAGGAATGCATCCAATCCAATCCAATCAGGATATTTATATAGCGCCAATATCTAGTTGCCTAATCAAAGGCGCTGTTGAGACTGAAAAAAACTACCAAAATTTCTGTTCATTCTACCTGGGAAAGACAAGAATATATGACTAGTCGTAGGCAATCTGAAATAGGTTTGTCTTGAGTTGAGTTCTGAAAGTGGATAGCTGGTCACAGGAGCGAAGAATTTGAGGAATACCGTTCCACAACCTCGACGCACAAGCAGTAAATGATCGATCACCTAGAAGAGATCGTCTTTCAGGACTCTCAAGCAGATATTTACCTGCAGATCGCAAATTAGTTCGAGGATTATAAGGGGTCAGAAAGTCTAAAATGTACACAGGGGCAGATCATTGCATTGCCTTCCATGTTAACAAAATAATTTTGTATTCAATTCTCTGTTTTACAGGAAGCCAGCGTAGTGCAATAAGTGTAGGGGTTATGTGGTCAGACTTTCTACCTCTTGATAGAATACGTGCAGCGGAATTCTGAGCATATTGTAATTTCTTTAAATGATGTTGGGTTAAACCAAACAGCAAAGAATTGCCACCATCTAACCGTGATGTTATTAATGCATGTACAATTACAGCAGCTGCCTTATCTGAAAGAACCTTCCTGATACTCCTATCTGGGAATACACACTCTGACAAATTCTTTTCACTTGAATATCCATTTTCATCATGCTATCGAAGATGATCGACACCCATTTTCGCACAGATGAAGAAGAGGAAATAACTGAATCAGGAACCTGTATTTTAGATGTAAAAGTGTAATTCTGTCTTTGCGTCATTCTGATTTAAAATATTATTATTCAACCACAATTTTATTTCAGAGAAACAAGTTCCTTGCGGTTTTTTTTTCAGATAATTGATCGTCCTGATTGTTCACATCAAATGGAATGTATAACTGCAGATCATCTGCATATTATGGTATTGAATACCATGGTAATGTGCAATGCGACAAGCTGGAGAGGCATACATTGTAAAAAGTTGGGGTCCGAGAACTGAGCCTTGGGGTATCCGGAAGTGAAGTGGAACAGATTGAGAAAATGTACCGTTCACACATAGAGATTAAGTCCTACCCTTAAAATAATTATGATGTCAGCCACTGTAAGGCCTTGCCTTTAATACCTAGCGATGAAAGTCGTGATATCATGATGTTGTGATCTATTATGTCAAATGCTGACGACAGGTCCAATAATACCAATAAAATACCCTGCTGTTTATCCATGGCTTGCAGTAAGTCATTTTGCACCTTAGGACGAGCAGTTTCAGTTCCGGGATATTTCTTGTATACAGACTGCAGGGGCTCAAGAAAATTATTCTCACTAAAATAAGTCTGCAAACGGGAAATCTCAGGTTGGAGACAGGACAATAATTCTTAAGGTCTTCAGCATCTAATGATGATTAGTTTATCATAGGTCTAACTAAAGCATTCTTAAAACTGGTTAGGAAAGTACCAGTTTCCAAAGACAAATTAATTATATTTGTAATAACTGGAACCAGGAGGTCAAGATTCTTCCGCATCAACCATGTAGGTAATGGATCCAACTCACAGGACTTTGATGGCGATGACAAAATCAATTTAGATACTTCACTGCAAGATGCAGGCGAGAAATTATCAAAAACAATGAGTGCTCAGAGGATTCAGAGACTGTCTGGTTACATGGTTGTCCTGTTAAAGAGCCACGTGCTTCACAGATAATATCTACTTTGGAAGTATTATATGTGAAGCACTTGACATGGTTCCACACTCCTCGATCAGTAAGTCTTTGGAAATGCTGGGAGTTGATTGGAACATCAGGGGGTTCTTGAAGTGGTCGGTAGTCATTATCAAGAGAAAACTCTTTCAAGAAAATAGCCTCATTTGCAATCTCATTTGCAATTCGTGATGGCGGTTCTAGGACACCTACCCCTGGACAACCACCCCGGATAACCACCCTAGGATAACCACCCTCTAGGACGACTACCCCCAGGACAATTACCCTCTTGGATGACTACCCCCCCCCCCCCCCCAACTAACTACCCCCTAGGACAACCACCCTCTAGGACGACTGCCTCCCGGGACAATTACCCTCTTGGATGATTACCCCCCCCCCCCCCCCTCCCCCAAGTAACTACCCCCTAGGACAACCACCGTCTAGGACGACTACCCCAGGACAATTACCCTCTTGAATGATTACCCCGCCCCCAACTAAGTACCCCTAGGGCAACCACCCTCTAGGACAACTAACTTCCCCCAGGACAACTACCCCCAGGAAAATCACCCTCTAGGAAAAGTACCCCAGATTGGACTTAACATCACATTGAACAAGACTGTGCTCGTTCTCAACGCTCGCTTGCCAAAATAGAATATGGCCTTTAGCACAATTTCTGCCCGACCTGCAACAATAAAACCCAGATAATATACCAAAAGTGTTTGTTTTCACTCATGCTTGCTTGTTTAATTGTTCCTATTCCAACCTCCAACAATAAAACCTAGTTTATCACATTAAAATAAATAGTTTATGTATACTATCATTTAAAAAAGAGCGTTTTTGTTTGTTTGTTTTGTGTATGTATGGGTGTGTGCGTTTGTTTAGCATTATGTCCGATGACATTTTCGGACAGAGAACAAAAAAACAACCATGAGAACAATGGTCCTCGGAAGCCGGACAATAGTCCTCGAACGTCGAACAATGAATTTATGCCTTATTCCGTCGACTGTCCGAGGACGAGGAACAATAGAGGAACAATACCTGTCCTCGGAAGTAAAGCCATGTAAACGTGTATGTGTGTGTGTGTGTGTGTGTGTGTGTTGCTCGCTCGCCACGATGGCTGGCCGAAATTGAAGTAACACTAACATCACATTGAATACGATGGTGCCCACCCCGAGTTACTAGTACATGTACTCTTCATTGAAAACTTTGCTTTAGATTTCCCATGTGCAATATCAACTCTCTATTGGACGTTTTGCATGGTCAGCAATTAGGGGGGGAGGGGGATGAATATTCCGGCCGTTTGTCCCCACCCCCCCCCCCCGAAAAATATAAATACCAGATCTTCTGTCCAAATGGTGATACACTCTTGTTCGATTTACCTGTTAAATCGAAAAGTGCACTAAAACTGCGCAATTTTTTGTCTCCCTTGGTCGTTTAAAAATATTGGGAAAGTTAATTGAAAAAGAAAGAAAATCATGTTCACACACTACATAATTTCCCGGAATTAATGCCTTTTCTCCAATGTTTCACTTTCTGTGTATTACCTGTATTTCAGTAACTATTATTACTAACAGTAATCAAAAGACATATTTGTTGGTATTGTAATAATCTTGGATAGCTCGCGCATACAGCAGTGGAAGTTATAAACTGATTCAGTGGACCCAGGTTCGAGACTGAGTCACGTCTTTCGGATGGTGACGTTAAAGGTCGGTCCCTAGACCTAAATAATCAAATCTGACTGATACACGTCTGTAAAAACCCAATTACATTAATTAATTACATTATTTTAAAAATGCCAGTGGTAAAAATGCCAGAGGTAAAAATGCCAGAGGAAAAAAAAATGCCAGAGGAAAAAATGTCAGAGCAAAAAGTACCAGAGATAAAAATGCCAGAGGTAAAATGACAGAGATAAACACGCGACGGGTGATGTCAGGAACAAAAAGTAAAGAGGCAAAATATGCCAGCTGAATACTAGGAGAATATATTAGGTGAAAAATCGAGAGGTGAAATATAAAGTAGGTCAAGAAGCAGACCTGACATCTGCTTGTATTTTACTTTACATTCAGATCGCCGAGGAAGTGATAGTACGTCTCATCGCTAAACCAAGAGGTGATTATTTGCTTTATATTCCACATCTGAAACTCGAAAAAAGGACATTTAGGCTCGAATTAGCAAAAGAACAGTCAGTCGGCAGGTCCACAAAAAGTGGCTCCTTTCATCCAAGTCATATGCATGGCCTTAGCGTTGTGTGAATACATAATGAGGAAGATCAATTCGAAACACCGCTTTTGTTCAGGCTTAGTTGCTCTAAATCTGCATCAAATCAAATGTTTTTAGCATCAAAGTAAAGCAAAAGAACCAAACTTTTATGTCCTGTATTCCATTTTAATGAAAAAAATGTGGAGAGATGGTGAAATTTCGGGTTTCAAATAAAATAAAAGAATACCATTTTCACCTTTTAAAAAATGGTTATTTTGCAAGTTTTTTTCTTTTGAGCCCAAATGATTTTTACATCATATCAAAGCTGAAGATCTATGCTTCATGAAAATATCATTTATAATGAAGGACACATTTTAATCAGGTCTAGAACACACTTTTCCTAAGCCAAGTGCAAATCATCTGACTAAAACCAAGAATACTGCACTGTGATTGGCCAGATAGATTGCCCACCGTCTGAGGAATGTCAACATTCCACAGCTGTTTGCCCCCTGGGTCACTTTAAGGTTACTCTCCCCATGTGGTATTCTGTTCAAAACAACCGCGCTGGCTTGATTTTGGCCTTATTCAGCCAATCAGAAGACTGGATTTGGAGCTTTTCAAAAAATCAAGAAATCTCGTCCTGTACCTTGGTGCTTCAAAGTATTTTCTTGACCCGATTAAAGGGTGCCCCGTATTATGAATGACTGTTTGAGAAAGTATAAACCTTCAGCTTTACTATGGTATAAAGTTTATTTGGGCTCAAAATAAAAAGTTTTTCACAATGATCAAAAGAAGTGAGAGAGCAAAAAATGTGTTTTGAAGCAAGCTTTTCTCCCTAAATTTCACATATTTCTCCCAGTCTGTTATAAAAAAGAATGAACAAATGTAAATGTGTGACATTTGCTCTTTTCAAATGTATAATAATCAAGAACTTCTCTTGATTATAAAGTGGTTAATTTGGTCCAGAAAGAAAATCTCACGATTCATGAGATTTTACAGGATGACAGATTTTGCCACGAGAGGATCTGCTTGTTTGCTCATTAGCATACAGACCTGCCGACTGACTGAGAAGTTTAAATCATTACACAAACTCCGTCCTAGTGCGCACATGTGTTTTATTTGAGGGCACGAATGGGCAATGCGCGCTTATTTCAAGTTTTTTACTACGCTTATGGAGCTATTCGTAAAGGTCACGCACTTTCCATTCTGACTATTCGTAAAGGTCACGCATTTTCATTTCGCGCGTACCCAAAATATTGATAATGCATTGTGACTCTATAATGGACTGAAGAGATCAGCGAAACACATAAGTACTATTCCGTCAAAGTCATGAACTTTTCTTCTCAGGTCGATGGGGAAAACTACGCTTTATCACGTGATTACCTTTTGACCAATCTGACATTAAGATTCTTAGTATGTGGAATATAATAACATTTAATGAGGGATTTGACAGAATCTTGCAAAATGCAATCCCGGTGGGGATGCATCTTCTCCCCGGAAATTCTGGGAACTTGTCTCCTCTTCATTTTTTTTTTTTTTTTTGGGGGGGGGGGGGGTGTGATGTCAACCGTATAATTCGTTATGTTTCTTTCCTACTAACACAAAAGATTTATTTGAAACTGTGAACAATTAGCCAAGCAAAAAGAGCTTGGTATATAAACAAAATTGATAATATATTGTAAAAAAAAAACATTATTCCGCATTTTGTGCAACCTCTCGTTCATGTATTTCACCTTTCACTCCCTACTGGATCCGTACCGAAAAATATGAAGATAAATAAAGGTTGTCCCCATCTACAAAAAAGGCCATCATAGTTCGATTTCTCTACTGACCTCTCTTTCAAAAGTATTGGAAGATATTGTGTATTATAGAACTGTCAATTTTTGTTTCTCAATAATGATTTTTCTGATTTTTAGTTTGGCTTTCATGAAAAACATAATACAGTACACGCCAGTTTGACGTTTATTCATGAAGTAGCAACTGCAATTGACAACCATTTACATACGATTGGTATTTTCTTAGAATTCTCAAAGACCTTCGATACAATTAACAATAAAATACTTTTAACAAATTATCTCATTATAGGGTAAGAGGAGAGGCATTGGAGTGGTTTCAAGATTACCTTTTTGATAGAAAACAGTTTGTTTCTCTGACGGTGGAAGCTCTACAATGGAAAGTCTTGATTGTGGATTTCCACAAGGCAGTTTACTTGGGCCTTTACATTTCCTTATTTACGTTAATGATATTTAACACTTTCCTTCATTTTATTTGCAAATGATTCAAAAATCTTTTTATCTGATCCAGACCCACATATTCTTCTTAGAACAGCAAACTCCGAATTGGAAAATGTTTCACAATGGATGAAAACCACCAAATTGTCAATTACTCTACAGAAAACCAAGTTTATGTTATTTAGTAACACTGTTCGTAACCTTTCTGGTGAATTAATCATTGACAATTCTTTTCTTGACAAGGTGAACTCTACTAAATTTTTAGGTATTACAATTGATGAAAAAATTATCTTGGAAAATCCACATAGACAATCCATGTGAAACCATTTCCCGAAATATTAAAACAATCGACATAGTAAAGTATGTCTTTCCACCTTCATCTCTCCTAATGTCGTATTCCACATTGATCCTACCATATCTTACTTATGCTATTTTTTTTTTCTTGGGGCAATGCTTCTAAAGTTCAACTTGATCGACTTCATTTACTTCAAAAGAAAATTATCCGTATGATATTTAATAAAAGTTTTCGCTCTCATACCAATCCAATTTTCTTCTTCTTTCTTCTTCTTTGACCTGGATTGACCTGCTCTCTCTCTCCTTTTCTTTTTACCTCTTCCCACCTTTTTTTTTCTTCTTCTTTTCCCCAACCCCCCTCTTTTTTTCATTCTCATATCGTAACTGTTCACTTGTCTTGTTTCCTTACTGTCCTGACTTCTCGCCTTGTATGTTGATTTTAAAAAGATTTTTTAAGAGAATTCCAAAGGTCTGGACCATGGTGTCGTATCGATTTGTGGGCAATAAGTAATTTCGGGTTGACTAAATAGAAATTTGAGGAATTACGAATGGTTTAAGAGTGAATGGATGAGAATAAAATAAGAAAATTAATATTAAATCTTTATATCTTACTTAAAAAATTACTTATTTCTTAGGCTTGCAAAACCGTATCCCCCCAAAAAAACCAACAACAACAACAACAGCAGCAACAGCAAACACTACAGCCCGCGGCCTCTGATACAAGTGAACGCGCCTTGCGGCACAGGGGCCTCAAGTTCTACGACTGAATTTAAAGACGTTGGTCGTCGGTAATCAGTGGCTATAATTTTGTCGGTAATCAGGGACCTCTACACCCCCCCCCCCCCCCCCCACTAGAAAAAGCTCAAGCCAATTCCAGTGTTATGAATTCATATTATACATAGACCCCTTTTTTTTGCTATTTGCTACAGTAATTTGGCAAAATTCTGGCGAATTTTAGCAAAATTTTCAGTAAATTTAAGCAAAATTCGACAAAATCCTGTATTAAAATAACTGACACTAAGAAAATATTTGGAAAGTTAATTGAAAAAGAAAGAAAATCATGTTCACACACTACATAATTTCCCGGAATTAATGCCTTTTCTTCAATGTTCCACTTCCTGTGTATTACCTGTATTTCAGTAACTATTATTACTAACAGTAATCAAAAGACATATTTGTTGGTATTGTAATAATCTTGGATAGCTCGCGCATACAGCAGTGGAAGTTATAAACTGATTCAGTGGACCCAGGTTCGAGACTGAGTCACGTCTTTCGGATGGTGACGTTAAAGGTCGGTCCCTAGACGTAAATAATCAAATCTGACTGATACACGTCTGTAAAAACCCAATTACACACACACACAAGTGACAGATATAATCACCATTTGGGGCCATGGATTCTGTTTGAATTTTACTCGCAGACCGTTGTAGATTTTTATTTTAACTTTTCAGTAGGAAACACGTCAAGATATTGGATTGAGTATTCGTGAAAATGCATAGGCCTACTTATACTCAACCAAACATTTGGTTATAACCCCAAAATTTCCAGAAGATGTTACTGTGGGAGAGCAACCTCTTATAACCTTCCCAGTTGCTATTTAATATTGAATCATAGGACTTCACAGAAAGTAACCTTTGAAAAAAAAAAACAATCACATAATTTTTCGCCAAAATTGATTCCAAAGAACTTCTTACAGTGGGAGGTAGATACTCCCTCCTCCGGATACTCATTATATCCTTATGATTGTTAGTCACCCCCACCCTCCACGTCCTTCCTTGGCCGAAAGTGTTTTAAATGCCGTCGATTAATTATCTAGGATTTGTCACTGTTTTGGGGGATTTTTGACCTACATCCCATGGGGGTGCCAGGTAAAAATGCCAGAGGAAAAAATGCCAGAGATAAAAATGCCAGAGGTAAAATTGCCAGAGGTAGAAATGCCAGAGGTAAAAATGCCAGAGGTAAAAATGCCAGTGGTAAAAATGCCAGAGGCAAAAATGCCAGAGGTAAAAATGCCAGAGGAAAAAAAAATGCCAGAGGTAAAGATGCCAGAGGAAAAAATGTCAGAGCAAAAAGTACCAGAGATAAAAATGCCAGAGGTAAAATGACAGAGATAAACACGCGACGGGTGATGTCAGGAACAAAAAGTAAAGAGGCAAAATATGCCAGCTGAATACTAGGAGAATATATTAGGTGAAAAATCGAGAGGTGAAATATAAAGAAGGTCAAGAAGCAGACCTGACATCTGCTTGTATTTTACTTTTTAGACTATTTTGGTTTGACCGCGTTTTTCTTGTCGAACTGTTGGACTCAGGACTCCAGATCGTAGCATTATATTTTTTTACCTCTGGCATTTTTACCTCTGTGTACATGTGTACGCAGCACAGTACTATATAACGTGCGTACGTAAGAGATCAATAGAAAGATGTGTAAACTAGTAATAACCGTGACAAACTCAGCGAACTACACATAAACACAGAGTGCACTAGCTACGTACGCTGCACTATACTAGCGATAGCCAAAACAAAAAAGCGCGCGCCGTATATGACCCCTTCTGCTCGGGTCAAACTGCGCAATGCATCTGCGCAGTGACAACGTCGGTTTTCGACTTGTCGATGAGATGATAAACGCAACTTATTTTGAAAGCCGTTTGCAAAGGCCTTTGGAAAGGGCTTTTGATAGTGGGTATGGAAAGCCGTTTAAAACTGGGAAAGATGATAAACGCGACCCAAGTTAGATCGAAGATGCAAAGTGCGACGTACCGGTATGTTCACACCTACATGTACCTCCATTTTCATTGTCAAATTCTTCAATTTCTCCGTCATCTCCATTGATGTCACTATCACTGCTATATTCTTTATCATCAATTTCAATATTCATATCGAGGATGATAATTATCGTCGCAATATTCACCAGACATTCTTCCTTCGAAATTTTGGCGTTCTCACTATGATTGAATTACCATAAAAGCTATTGTAAACAAAACATCGAGAGAGCTCTAGATATCTGCACGTTTACGTCACAAGTTTCCCGGATGTAATCGCTCGTTTTTCAGGGGATCTAGTTTTGATGCCTGGAAATCCTCATTTTTAAGCTGAAAATTCTCCGTCGGCTGATATGTCATGGCTGTAGAACTGACATGCATTGATTAATATATGTCTCCTCTTTGGATAAATACCAATTTTAAACAAGTAAACGCAATTTCTATGCTTCTCGCAGAAGCTTTAAACATTTGATTTTCCTATGAGAGAAAAAAAAAACATCTTCGTTCTGAAGTCCATTTCAGTTTGGTTCCAAACCATGCTACATCCAATAAACATTGGCCTTCTACGGTAATTGATTAATAGGAGATGAACGCGCACAGACATTCAGTTTCGCACAGAGTAGAAGGTGGTTTGCAGCACTGTGTACATTGCGAGCAGTGGCGGATTTAGGGGGGGGGGTATCCGGCCCGTCCCCCCCCCCCCTTTGAAAGAAAAGTATACATTGTGACCCCCCCCCCCCCCCCCCCCCCCTTGTTGTTGTTGTGCCCCCCTTTTAGAACTGATAAGGTTTTTGTTTTTTTTGCTTGTTAGAAAATTATGGGGGAAATGGACCCCATGACCACCCTCCCCCTCCCCCACTGAGCGAGTTTTGAGGGCGGGCGAAAAAAAAAACTGTGGTCACTGCCCCTCCCCCCGACTTTTGGAGAGCTGGCGAGACCCCAAAAAAACGTGTCTCCCTCCAAGCATTTTCCAAACGTAGACAAAAATCCTGGATCCACCTCTGCTTGCGAGTATCGGATTCGCTTAAAAAAAAGAAGCTACCCTGACAGCAGAAAGTGTTAAAAAATGACGTGATATTTACGTCGTGGTTTTCGTCTTTTTTACGTCCTGTAATTACGTCAAGAAGACGACAACTTGCACCAACGCAAGACGTCAAGAGGACGTCTTATTTTGACGTCATCTCTACGTCTTCATTCCTCTTCCCTGATAGCAGAAAGTGTTAAAAATGACGTGATATTTACGTCGCGGTTTTCGTCTTTTTACGTCCTGTAATTACGTCAATAAGACGACAACTTGCACCAACGCAAGACGTCAAGAGGACGTCTTATTTTGACGTCATCTCTACGTCTTGTACACTGTAAAAACTAAAGTGCTACTTTTAGGGGCATGTATAGTGACTGCACCTGAAATGCTGTTTATAGCACTTGTAGTGTGCTAATTTACCAGCAAAAAAAAAATGTGACCGTGGCGAGCCTCGAACCAGGTTTCGCTGATTGAGAGGCGCTGACGTTACCGATGGACTAACGAATGCTTCTTGCAATCCAGTTTAATCATGGGAGTCAAGTAGATAACATGAACTATGTGGTGTCGTAAATTCACTATGTAACAATATGATCTGCTCTAAATCGTACAATGTGAGTTAGTCTAGCGGTAATGCCAGCAATTCTCGATCAGCCTGCGGACCCTGGTTCGAAGCTCGCCCAAATCATTTTTTTTAATGAATGTTTAGCAGTTTCAGGAGCCGGTCCAGCTCCCGTGAAAGTGCTGAAATAGCACGCTGTGTGCATGCAATAGCACTCTGAGTGCAGTCCCTATGCATGCCCTCAAAAAGTGCTATATACAGCACTTCAGTTTTTACAGTGTACAGATGACGTCAAAATAAGACGTCCTCTTGACGTCTTGCGTTGGTGCAAGTTGTCGTCTTATTGACGTAATTACAGGACGGAAAAAAGACGAAAACCACGACGTAAATATCACGTAATTTTTAACACTTTCTGCTATCAGGGTACATCCACATAATGTTTAAAGTTATAAGGCACAAATAATTTTTAAAAGCAGTTATATTATTTAGATAAACAGTAATAAATTAGAATTAATAATCCTCGTTTTGTTAATTTTTGAAATGGAATTTTCTAAAATCCGTATGGCATCCCAAGGGCTGCATTACATGGCATGTAAAGAGTAAGGAGCATGTAAATAACATGCGGTACATGATACAAACCAATTAAATCTGACATTATAGAATGATATGGGAATGAGAGAAGGGGAGAAAAAAGGGTCTTACCAAAATTATCATAACTTTAAATTTTTTGTTTACATCCATGACAAAATCACGAAAGAGTATGAGAGGCCTTTCACAACTCACTTCTGGACCGCTCCAAGTTAGAGCGCTCTTGAAGAACGCTTTGTTTGCCTCCACACTCCGCGCATTTTTTATGTCTCAAATCGCTCAACGAGTCAAGGTGGTCTTGCTGCTATGGC
The DNA here is from genome assembly GCA_025617745.1 of Heliocidaris erythrogramma. Classification (NCBI taxonomy): domain Eukaryota; kingdom Metazoa; phylum Echinodermata; class Echinoidea; order Camarodonta; family Echinometridae; genus Heliocidaris; species Heliocidaris erythrogramma. The sequence goes on from CM046864.1 coordinate 31,473,240, forward strand.
AGCTCAGGTAAGCCGTCTCAGGTAAGCTTCCTGGACCACTTGAGCATTCACACTCACCTGGGAACCGCTCCTGAGGAACCGTTCTTAGTTAGAGCGCTTTAACGAAGAGAGTGTGAAAGGGCTCTGATTCTAAAACATTACATACTAAGTACCATTGAAAATTGTTGATGACTTTTTCAAAAGGTACTTCATCCCTTCTGCAGCCCCTTATTTTGAAGTTCTGTGAATATGCGATAAATTACAAAAAAATTGTAACTTGTGCGGATGTGAAAAGGATCATAATTAAGTTTAAGTTTAGTAATAACAGCAATTTCGTAACCCTTTTTTTTCGAATTAAACAAGAACACGCTTAATTTTTATAATAATTTTTAGACCGTTACTAGTCCATGTACTTGCGTTGGTTTCTGAATAGCTCCCTCTGCGACAAAAACAAATTTATCGTTTCTTACAAAGGAGTTATAGAACATGTGACCTTGAAATTCATAGGCGGTATATACAGGATGTCTATTAAACTTGTGAAAAGTTTCGCGAAATTTTGTCTAAGTCTGCAAAATATTTGAAGTGCCTTTAAGATATTGCCAATCAAAATTTTGGTACAATTTTTTGTCAAACCTAGTAGAATTATGGTAGAAATGCTCAGGGAAACTGCATTTTTTTCTATATTATATTTTAACAACAAATCACAATAATAAACTGCGTGAACAATGTTAAAAAATAGTATGTATGGAATAAATAGGAGGTATCAAACTGACATGCCAGGTCTGCCGCCTCAGATCCATGTGAAAATCACACAAAGATTAGGGTATAAAACTTAAATATTACATATAGCTGGGCCGGTTTGGGTAAAAAAAGCACCATTTTTTTTTCTCTGAAGCGCCCTTAGAGTATAATTATAAAATTATTTAGCCGAGGGGCCCTCACGAAATATTCAGTAACCATGGTAACAAGCAGATATGGAAGATACCGGCCATTTATGCTGATCTTCGGCCACTTCGACAAAATTCGACAAAATTCTATTTCATGACTCTTTATTACAGAATTACTTTCACTTTTTACTCAAAGCATGGATGTCCACATTGTAACTGTTTTAACCAGAGAAAAAAAACCCAAATACAGAGTTACCATTGCAATATTAATTTCCATTATCCCTGACTTGAGACCGGTTTCTCGACATAGCAGTGCTGGTCTTCGGCCACATGTACAAACTCCGCGGTCCTATCCAGCCGCGTCCCACGCCAGAGCTCCTCACAAACAATCCGATCGAAAACCAGCGCAGCGATATATCAGACACTGACATTGCAATACAAACGGTGCTATCGCGTGTGTCTCTTACACGGACTGTTGATTCCTGCAACATTCAATGGGACACTTATGCAAATGCGACACTCGAAATAACCGCGATCTAAAAAAATGAAGAAAAAAAACCTCTTGAAATACAGCACACTTTTTTTTAACAATGTCGCCTTACGGACAACCTTATTATACTTTTGAGTAATCAGTGTAGCTTTAGGAGAAATGGAATGTATCAAAGTATGACTTAGATTAAAAGGAATCATAATATGGACCCAGCACAACCCTGAAATATAGAAGTCCAATAAAGAAATGAACATATCCGCCGTTTATGCTAAAGTTTGTAAATTGTCGCTGATATTAATGCTTAGTAACATCAGTGTACGATTTTGCCAACAGAATGTAAAACTGACACAATAAAATTATATATATATATATATATATATGATAAAACACAATCCAGCTTATTATGGACCACGGGAAGTCGGGGCGAGAGAAAACACAAGGCAGTATCGGACTGGTTGGGCCCAACTAGTATTTATTATATCGATAACTCACGGCGTACCTTTATTTAGGAAAAACACATTATAAAGCTATTTTAACATAATCAAGTTTGTTTTTTCGACAATTGTTCATATCGGTTTAAAGGCCAGAGAAACGATTCACTAATCAAAACAAGATTTAGGTCAGTCTATTGCATAGGCGTACGGGCACATTTTCACGGGGGGGGGGGGGGGGGAAGAGGGGGCTGACGCCTATAATAACGAAATCAAAATTTAAAAAAAATAGTAAAAACAAACAAACAAAACACCACACTAGATAGGATTTGGGCACCTCGCTGCCGAAATATAAGTTTGCCCGATTGAGCAGGAACTTTGTAAATCCTGAAGGAAATAGAGCTGCCCTTAGCCCCCCCCCCCCTCATACACCTATGCTCTATTGGTGCTTTACAGCAGCCTCACACACGCGTTTGTCATAGTAATTTCAATTTGGTATTTCAATTAATACATATCAATGTAATATTGAGTGATTTTTTAGTAGTGTGCAGAAATGTATACATTCAATAATGATGGAGAGAGTTTCTTTAAGGCAGTCCTAGGACTGAATCGACATGGATTACAATTAGAAATATAAACATACAAATTGACAAAATCCCCCCCCCCCCCCAATACAAAATAATAGCAATGATGGGAGTAAAAAAGCGAACTTATTCAGAACTTATTCAGAAATTACAATTTTAGGAAAACAAAAATCTGCATCATACTTCAAGTATATCGCCTAATGGAAACTGTAATCACCGACTTTTATTAATGTTTGCAGATTATTAGATTACGTTACGTCCATGCACAAACTAAAATGTTTTTTTTAATTCATGATATATGGAGGCCTACTAAGAGTTGTTATACCGGATAAATTGTCTCTTGAAACGTTTCCTGCATTTATATTATAGCTTATCACACCGGAATATAGTTTGGCTATACTGTAGATGATCCAGGAATTTGCGTCTTTATTTCCCCAGGAAGCAAAAGATATTTGATTCTGAGGTGAATTTCCATTTTGAATATTAGATATGCCATGTCTACATTAATTACATGAAACCACCAAGTAAACTTGACAAGGAATAACCCTATTGATCATGTACTCGCAATAAGTTTGCTCAATAAGCAATCTCTTCTCATCTTGACGGCAAATGAAAATCACATATTAGACCCATTTGATTTAATGTGAAAAAAGGAGTAAAAACATCTCATACATCTCTACGAAAACACATAGGAAAAGGTAGAACGTCTTGCCCCGATTCTGTTATTTTTTTCCGTTTTTGTCGTGGCTGAAATTCAGTTCCTTTCTCAGTGACTGCTATCAAAGTAAACATTTGGATCAAAGTCAGGGCACCATTTGCAGATATTACTTTAAAATAATTTATTGTCCCTATAATTTTTTTTTTTCTAATATAAAAAGTAACGTGCTGTGATCTCGATGATTTTATTTCACATCAAATGTATGCACCATATGATATGATTTAATCCGAAAAAGGTTGTTTTATTATACTGAATGGCGGCCATTTGGGATTTTTGCATTTTGGGATTAAAAAATCGCAAGGGCTCCTCGACTAATATTGATAAAGAGTGTTCATGACAAATTTGGTGCTTTTGTCCACTCTATCAGGAAAATTTTCCCAACCCACCCCAATTAATGCTAAGTCTAATTGAAGATTGTTGAGGACATTTTTTTAGATATTGCCAAGCAAAATTTTGGTACATTTTTTTTTCGTTTAAACCTTGTTTAATTATGATGAAAATAATACAAGAAAATTGGAAGTTTTTTATGCGATACACTTAAAAGAAATTAACAAACAATCACAATATCAAACAAAATAATGAGAAACAGACATTTAATGGCCTTAACTTAAATTTGTTTTTGTTACTTTTACAACAGTTTTTTATGCATGAAATTGAATTACAAAGGAGCAGATAGTATCAGGAAAAAGGGACACATAAATCCCTACAAGTTCTGCAACTGTCTTATACAACGCTTTCCAATATATGAGATGGGAAAAAGCACAGGTTTGTTCTTGTTTTGGTAAAACCTCAAAAGAAGCACACCCCTTTGCACAGTAAAAGGTAAATGAAAAAAATTGTTTTCTTAACTTCCTCTTTAGAAAAATATATATCCGAATAGTTCTTGTGACTTTGAAATTCACCTTTTTACCAACGACATGCCAAAATTTGGGGGCAAATCGCCTGTAAGCCCTGATCACTGGTACTATCTGGTTACAGTAGATTACAGTAGGCGAAATATAACTTGACTGTAGAAAAACAGGACAGTAAAAAGCCCGTTAAATCGTTTTGATGTACGGTACTGAATAATTTCAGCATGAAATAAAAAAAAAATGCTGAATCTAACTGCAGATCGTTAACAATTTCCTTACCTTTACTCTTTTACGCGATCCTCACTGCTTGTATTGTGATCCACACCGCTTGTACTAGGATTTTCACATGAATGAAAGTAATAATGATCGAAACGTTGTGCAGGATAAAATAGAAAATGGCCAGCTTCGATGAATAATCAAGTGAACCGCAAGCTGAAGTAACGAATGGACTGCATCACAATCATCCGCAGGGAAACGGTAAACCGTATACGGCGTTACAGCGCACACAACAGCCCTCTATAGCTAGACAGACATTATCCTAAATTGTGTTCTCTGTTCGGCCTCGTTGGCTGGTGGTATCGAGGATCGTGGGTCTAGTGAAATATTGTAGGTCCAGTGGGCCGCCGGCTTGTTGCAATCGATTGCAAATCCTCCAATTCACTCGCAAGTCTTGCAATTGATAGCAAGTTCCATTTAAAGTACATGTGTCATATTTGCAATCGATTGCAAATGGGGGATTTGCAATTGATTGCAACTTTTTTGCAACACCCCAATAGTGTATTATTACCATCCTCAGTGGATCCATTTACGATAACCCACTTAAAGTGCACATTCTCCACTCCGTTATGAAACTTTATGATCTGTAGTCCCGACCCCTTAATTTATATTCAAATATTAAAATTGCAATTATTACTATAATTATTGTTGATATCATTATTATTAATATTTTTTATCATTATTATTATCATTATTATCAATATTGTTATTATTATTTTATTACTATTATTATTATTATTTATGACTTTTTACATTTATTCTCTATTTATTCAGTTTGTTCTATACGAAACCTATTACCGTATGTGAGTAGGTACCACTAACCATTTTGAGTTAGAGCTCCATAAAGGTGTTTTGGTTGTCAAATTTTAGTTATTGATATTTCATGAAGGATTATATTTTTTGCTAAGTAATTTACAAATTTGGAGGAGCCCACAAATTTAAAAGTGTTTTTTTTTTGACATTATTCAGTGGACCTTTTTTTGTCTTCTCTGGATTTTTGTATTATTATTATTATTTTTTTTTTTTGCAACTCTGAATATTTGTCTCATTATGAGATCCCATAACTTTAAAACAGATTAAGATGTGTTATTGATACATGTTCACAGTGATGTGCAGGATGTGTTTAATTGATATTCAAAGTTCTAGGACATTTCTATAATCTCTTCATCGAAATTTATATTGAGTTCTAATCCTCCTTTGGTAACCTTTTCACAATACCTCACGAGTCACAGTGTATCAATAGACTGCAAACGTTAAACCCTTACTTCTCATAAGTAACATTCTGCAGGATTTGGCATTCTACTATTTCTTCAATGGAAAATCTAATGCTAATGAGTTATATATCATTTCAAAGCTGAGAAGCTCCTCTTTCAGCATCACACCGTAACTAAATATTACTTTTCGGTAATTTTGTGGTGCCTGGTCACATATATTCTCAAGAGAATATATCTCTTTTCTAGCAGTATGGATATCACAACTTGCTCCTACCCTTCCTTCTGTTACTGATATATTTCAACTCCATTTTTCCCCCGCTCGCGATGAGTACTCCACTATGAGTCGGCTTTATCTACCTGAGCTAGCTAGCTAGCTCACTATCGGTGAAGAAATAACACTATAACCTTTTATTGCGAGGGCATCGCGGTCGGCTGCCCGGCCCCGCAAGGCTCCATGATAGCGCAATTTTCCCAATTATAATAGCTAGGATGTTTTTTTTTTGGGCATAAGCAACCATTCAGCTTGTTACTCAAAGAGAGAACAAAATACCATGAATTGCTTTGGTGAATACAGACATTTTTTTTCGTTGTTGCTTTAAATAATAAACAAAGCAGATCGGTTATTGCAAAGAATTCATCTTTCAACAAAATATGATTTGTCTTTTTTTTTTAAATCATTGCTTTCTTAAAGCTTTAGTCTTTTTATCATTTGTCTTTTAACTATTTCTATTTAAAAAAAATCATATTATTTTTACAAAACCATTCGTCTGCTTTCAAACTTTTCGTCTTTTTGCAAATCATTTAACTTTTTACAAAGCATTTGTCTCTTTCTTTCCAGTTTAGAAAAAGCCTATTCGCAAATATCCATTTCAATATACAATGCGATTCAAAATAAACGAGCGCGAGGAGGGATTGAGGGATCTGGTGAGAAAAATACCCTTCATTAAAATGATTTGGTAACTTTGTAGAGGCTTGATAAAATCTGAGCTGCCTGGCCTTACATACGATCAGTGTATGTAACATGGTGTAAAAATGAAGCCGAGGGGAGGGGGGGGGGGGGGGGGGGGGGGGGGGGGAGAGCACCATCATCATATCCTTCACAAAAGTAAACATAATTATGCAAGTGTCCCGGAAATGCCAGACTCATTTCCCCATAGACTCAGTGTTAGACTAAAGCGTATGGCCATACGCTTTCGTAAATGGGAGTATTCAGCCACAGATATCTTTATAATAGGATTGTATATTTGAAACCCTTTCTATGCCTGGCTATTTATTTATCCTCCTGAACATCATTATACAAAACAGATATCAAAATTCAACAATTTATCAAATCAAGCCTCCACAAAGTTACCAAATCCCTATTGAGCCTGGGATCTGGTAAGAAAAATACCCTTGATTCATGTGCGTGTAAAATAAGTTACAAAAAAATGGGATTATTATTGAAAGTGACTGACACATGATATAACATTTACTGTAAGGTGGCCAAGGGTAACTCCTAATTCCGCAAGTAACTGGATGTTTATTTGACTCAATTCTTTTAGTGAACAAAACTGTGTTCTGTAAGATAACTTTTGCCGCTCCAAGACCTCCCCCTATGTTTTAAAGATCGGTATAACTTTAGTTATCTTTATTATATCTGGAACAACACCATTTAAGATTGGCATGCTTAAAATTTGTGTTCAAGGAACAATTATTAAATTTTTAAGTATATTTGATATATTATGAAACCAAGGGCTTTTCATCTTGTTCAAGTGATTAACAATGTCAATATCTTTTTCTTTATAGTCGGTTGGTAACATGGATAACGAAGATGTCATAGGAACACTCAGAAAACCCTTAAAGGACTTAGAGACATTGGTATACCCTTGTGGCTAAAAAAAAAAGTTACATTTTTGAAATGGTTGCCAAATTAAAGAGCTCATATTGAGAAAAGAAGTGGTATGCGTTTTTATTTAGTAATATTAAAATATGTGTATCAAGAAAAACAATCCTTTTTAAATTTTTCAAATAGCTCAACTAGAAAGTGCAATTTTTTAAAACTAAAAATCACCTTTTTGAGGGTTTGACATTGTCTCGCAGTCCAATTCGGCAAAAGGCTAGCTTGTTTACTTTTCTATGCAAATTAGCACTGACGCCATTGGGTAGAGTCGTATGACCTCCGCGGTGTACTGCTGCACAACATAGCATGGACTGGCAACCGAGAGTGATAATAATAATAATAATCGACTCCAAATTTTATTAACCGAAATGGAAATTCTTTTTGCTCAATTGATCGCCAGCGCCAGATCGACGTTGCTCTATCCTTTCAATTGTTGAACGCCAAACAAGGTAGCAGCAACTCCCATCTTTTGGTATGACGCGGCCGAGGTTCGAACCCACGACCTCCCGATTGTGAGGCGGACGCTCTACTGACTGAGCCAACACATCGGTATAAATCCATCACTTTTCTTAAATATTATATGAAAACTAGTTTACAATTTAGCCTTGTATTTTGGGCCAGCTACATTTCCAAAGTCAATCTTGCAGTGATGTTCGAAGGCTGATTTTTCGAAATGGTCCCTACAATAGAACAAACTCGTGCATGCTTGCTGTGTGTTGCTGTTGTGAAATCTTTTCGCCGAATTTTCACAAACTTCACCCACAAATTCCGTTGCTTATTGAGCTGTGGAAAGGTGAAGAAACTGATGTTGGTGTTCTTTAAAGTATTGTAACACCCCCACACACACAAACAACGCAATTTCGTGGCATTTTGCCACAAACGTAAGGATTCCCCCCAAAAGAAAGCGACTCTCGTTGATGTTGGGTTTTTTTACGCGCGTTATGCACCGGATGAATTGACCTTGATGAATTGATCAACTCTACCCAGTGATGTCATAGCAGGTCAACCCCGCTTCGATGTTTATCGGTCTGTTTGAGAAATCTGGCTCAATAAGGGCAATAATCAAGGGTATATTTTAGGCAAAATTTTATTTGCTAAAATTGATGAAACCTTTATTTCAATATGTTTATTATTTATTTACAAACCATATTTCTTGCAATTGGGGGTCGGAAAAAATCAACATGAGCTCTTTAAGCATATATATTTTTATGGGAAAATGTTGATATGTATGGAAAGCTAAAGGACCCATCTTTCATATGATATGAAAAAATTCATGCATCGATGAGCAGTGCTCACTTCAGTTAGAGGTATGAAAATTGGCCTGCGTAGGATTTTTCCTGACAATTTTGGACAGGTAAGTTATTTGTAGCTTACGAAATAAGGGTGATATGAGATATTCATGATCAATTATGACAACTTTTTGTTTCTTAATATCTTTTTTTGATTATTGAATAAGAAATTTATGCGTCAACGAACATTAATTGTATTGATTATTGCAGCATTAAATGTGAAACATTCAAGGATTGTGAGATTGTTGGTATTTATTCAAATTTCAGGGTAAATATCCATGATGCACCACCACACTTCTACCTCCACCCCAATCATCCACTCCATCCCTGGCCATCCTCGCCCTCCCCCCCCCCCCCCCCCCCCTCTTTTTGCAACTTTAATTTGTACATGCAATACCGGTAATGAAATGGGTGTGGGATAGGTGTGAGTATCTGTTTATGATCATTGTCATAATGAATCAATTCCCCCATTCCTCCCCCTGCTCCTCTCTCTGCCAATATCTCTGCTGCCCCCACCTCCTTTAGCTCCCTCTGTTATTGAAACATCGGTGGTACACGTTACAGGTGCGATATTGCATACCATTTTCCATGAATGGATGGATTAATAGTCAAAAAGATATTTTGAATACCATTCCTTTCTCTCCATCATTTAACAATCCCCAAACAAATACCGGTAAAGAGGTGAAAAACATGGCATTACACATTACAGGTTTAAGAGTAAAAATAATTGCATTAAGTTGTTACACAGCCTTAAGGGGGGGGGGGGGGGGGGGGGTGTTACTGGTTATGATGGGGCTGGAGAGGGACGATAGGGTGCATGTTTTCTTGGACCAGATTCCATCCAATGCCGGTAAATCGATTTTCTTCCTCGTGTTACAACGTCAGAAAGTTAATTTCTTTTCTTTATCTACCTCAGGGTAAGACAAATACTGAAAAATAACAAACGATGACAAAAGATTGAACATGGTTGGTCAGAGCTGAGCAATGATTATTAGCTCGCTGTTTAATAGATTTAGTACGTTCTGATAATTGCAAAAAGATAAATTAGCATAAACTCTGTCAAGGAAAACAGCTTGACAATAAAATAAAGGAATATGATTTAAGCTTAAATGCCGACAGACTGTGATGGAAGAAGATTTGATACTGCATCAGACTTAATGTAAGTGTCCCTAGCTTTGTCCGACTTCCAACGGCCATGTTGTGAGATCAGAAAGGGAGATACATGATTGTTACTAGCGGATGAAGCTCCACCCGACCCGATCTATTCAAGTCTAAATATGACTAGGGGATCTGGTTCTAGGCTATATGCTATATGATTTGGAAAATCTAGTCAAGCATTCTGACTAGAAATCTAATCAATGAAAATGACAAGTCTATCTGTCACATATACGTGCCATCGGCACTGAAAAAGTTAACTCTTTCAGTGCCGATGCAGATTTTCAAAATGATATTACCTTATTTCAACATTAAACAATAGTACACCAGTGGGAAAGCAAAATATAATGGACCAAAAAAAAAAAATCAAATGTAATTTTCAATATTTCTTACGCATAAATTTGGATAATGTCATGTTTGGTATCATAAGAAATGGTAATACATTTCCTAAAGTTTTGTACACAATATTTTGTAAAATGATAGATGGTTAATGAAGTACAGACATTTGAAAAGTAAGCATTGATCACATATTGGTAAAATTTTGAATTGTGAGAAGAATAAAGTCCAATTCAGGCAATTTTGAAGGTTTGATATGCGAAAATTTTCCAAAGCTCGTTTGCTTTGCTCCCTCGTATAATTGTTTTCTTTCAGGATCTCGTAATTTCGCGCCCCCAGTATACATTTCTTAAATAGCTTAATGATCTCAAAAAGTCTGAAAAAATAAAGACATAATTGCTTTGCTCACTATATCATGATTGTATTAAAGGCTCATATGACTCCTGCTAAATATTGCATATAGGATAATAGGATAATTTGTGTAAAACATCATTTGCAAGGGTTCAACTTTTGAAAGAAGTGTCAAATTCAGGTAGCCTTGCTAAATTTCTCGACTCTATCTCAAGCCTAGTTTCGCTCCCAATTGTAGAAGTGGATATGAAAGACCAGAAAACCGTTGATCAATGTATAAAATTTGAGCTTCTCTACCGTTCAACGTTCAACGTTTTGTATGGTTAAAAATTGAAAAATCTGCCACTCGGTCGCTTTGTTCCCTCGACTTGTACAATAACATAGATAAGTTTGGGCACTCGGGGGGGGGGGGGGGGGGGGTGGGGGGGGTATATCTCTATACGCCACTGGCTTCGCTCTCACCGGTTACACCCCCCCACCCCCCCCCCCCCCCCCCCACCCAAACATGAACACGGATCGACACCCCTGAGACCAAACACGCGTTCAAAGCCATGCATATTCGAACGAACATGCGAACGAAACGGATATCATTGTCCTCCCAAGACTTTTTTTTTGCGTTTGAAAAAAAATTGGCTTAATAATATACTATACATTATCGAGCATACTGACTTGAATGGTTTATATTGTACTGCTTGGTATAAAAAGAAACATTTGATAGAGTAAACCTACATTTTCTCGTAAAATGTACTGAAACGCTTGGATTTCGGTGACAAGTTTATTAACTGGATACGTGTTATTTATTCAGTTCATAAGTTTAGTAGTTTATTATTCGCTCAGTACTAACAAAATGTTTGACTTGAACTATGAGGTCATAACAAATTGAATAGATGTTGAGCCCCTGGCATATGATAAATCTTTCCTTAATTGGTAAAATTTGTCATTAACAAAACATTACTGGTATTGCCACAATGCTATATTTTTCCTCAGTACTGAACATAAAGATACATACTCTCTAAATATAAAAGAGTGAATTTGCCACTCTACATTAAGAGTAGGGGAACTTTCACTCCATATGGAGTCATAAAGCCCTCGCTTTGGAGTGAGCATCAGCCGTCTCACTCACTGACAGAGTGAGCCTGTGTTCCGCTCAATATGGTATGCAGACTGAACTACTTTCACTCGTAAACAACGAATGACGCAAGGCAACCAATGGCAAGCCGCTTAAAATTCATTTTCAGTATCATTTCTTTTTTGTGAACAAAACTACAGGCACCACTCTTCAAAAAGGGTGGTTAATACTTGAACGAACCAGAGCTAATTATTTAATAAGTGATATCACATCGGTTATAACGTGCAAACCAATAGAGATTACAACGTATCGGAACTTTTAGGCAGGCAGGAAAATCAGCATAATTCGCATATTTAAATGTATAGGGTCTTTGTCATGACTCATTTTGATAGATTATTGTCTTGCCGAGAATCAGTGGTTACATTTAATAATTCCGTAGGGATTGTTGTTTTCATGAAAGTGTTAGTTTACTATTAAACTGGTACTTCAATAATTAAATGGATAGATGCAGTACATCCCTAAAATGATAGGATTTTGTGCTTCAGACTAGCAATCACACTGTATCCACCCTCCCCCCCCCCCCCCCCCCCCCCCCCCCCCCACCATGACCCCATCATGACCCAATGGATCTCACCGAGGTTTATCATCTGAAATGCACTGTGCAGCCTATGGTCTATTCATGTTCATCAATAATAGGATGCTTCAATTCCCCGTTGCTTCGAGATAATAATGAAATATGCTACATCTAAGCACAGCAACCTGCAGATCTTTGGAGCTGATCGATTGCCATCGGCGGATGAGGGATTGCTTGTATAGGCCTGGTGGTGGGCAGTACCTGATGGTTAATGATGGTCGAATGCCGGTAAATCCAGCCATTAGCAGCGGTCATACATTTTGACTAGACAGACGGGGAGCTCGGCCAGGCACGGGGGCATCCTGACAAGATAGCCATGTCAGCCGGCGTGGCGAACCATGCCCGGCACAATAATCGTGAGACCGAGTTTGGTGTGCCAGTGAGGCGGGCAATAACTCTCTCTCCCGGAAAGGCTCGGCGTAGAAGCACTCTAGCGATAGCGTAGACACTCTCGCCAGCAGGCCCTGCGTGGCTGATTGAAAAAGAAAATAGTATACCCAACTTTGATAGCTTCTAATTAAAATATTAGGACCAATGTGACTTTGAAATTTATTTCATGGTGAAGAGTAACTTCTTGTCCGTGCAGTTTACTTCATTTATGATATTTCTTCCATGGATGAATGAGCACAATGGTTTTTAAAGTAGAACTTTAATGATTTTAAATATTGGTTTAATACTAATTATTGCATAGATGGCATAGATTAAACAAGGTTATCAAAATTCAACGCTTGGAAACATTTAAAGTAATGATTGTTATCAATTATAAAACGGTAAAATACAGCCCCCGATATAGCACCTGAAGAGCTCCTCGAACGCTGCTGAGTTGTGTGACGTCACACCACGGACCAGTCCTGTCTAAGCAGACGATGTCCCATAACATCTTACACATTTTTCAGTGCCTGTTTCGTGTATGGTATTATTCAGTGCCTGTTTTGTCATCTCCCCTTCACTTATTTCTCTTACTTGACTATCGTCATTCTTAATGTTAGTCTGTTGCCTCACTCTAAACTTCGTGTATGGTATTATTTTGATGAAAAATGCAGCGTTAAAAAATAAAGGAATCAGTCACTTGTAAACAAAATAAGCCATTGTAGTTTCAGCTGCTTGCACCGGGACATGTTCGGCGTTTCAATAGGGAACGAATACCATCCGTGCTATTATTCGGAGGGCTTTTCAATTTGAAAGTGGGGTTTATTTCAGTGATCATTGACCCTTATCCTGTGTATTTACAATCAAACGGTTTTAGTTATCAGAATCAGTTTCACTTTCCCTTTTAGAATGGTGTGAAAAGACCATGTGTAAATATACCAAACTCTCTGTAATTTGATAAATAATTGCATTGCAATTACGTTCATTCGTTATAGGACGTCGTCTACTTAAGCGGGATCGGTCCCTAGTGTGACGTCATCAAAACATCGCTATATTTCTGGCGAATCCTCGGATATTCCAGATGCTGAGAAGAGCTTTTATTTATGTTGTTTTTATAATCATCAGATACGCAGTTGACGTAAAACTTATACGATTGCAATCTGTATGCTTCCCAGTTTTTAGTGATACATTATTTGCCATATTTGTGATTTTCTTTGAATAGCTACTTTAAGAATTGTTGTCAATATCCCACTGTTCCAAGTTTGGGCTGACGCCGCAACAAATGTAGGTCAAGCCATAATTATGACTGTGTTACTTTAGTCTAAATTCACTTTGAAAGTTGATTTCTCCTTTGTGCTCCAATGCTTCATTATTTAAAGTGATCCAGTGTATATAACATTTCAAATGACCTTGTTCGAATCCATCTATGATAATTTAAGATCTACTGTACTCGTACCGTACTTACCTTACCAGTAAGCCCCAGTGGGAGCAATATTTGCCTTTGGTCCAAACTTTGCTAAACTTGATGGACACGGACACACAGCAGCTAAAAAAACCCAGAGTACGGTACTTCTTCTGACTAGTCAACATTCCGCACTCCTGGCGCTTGGCTTGTATGGCATTCAAATGCTGCCCAAAATAAATTCCAGCCTAAACTCAACTTGGAACAGTATACAGTGCGTATCAAAAAAAAAAAAAAAAGTATACCCAACTTTGATAGCTTCTAATTAAAATATTGAAACCAATGGGACTTTGAAATTTATTTATGACATTTCTTGCATGGATGAATGAGCAAAGCTTCATTATTTAAAGTGATCCAGTGTATCTAAGATTTCAAATGACCTTGTTGGAATCCATCTATGATAATCTGTAATTTATTTTAACAGCCTTCTAACTTCTTTTCTAGTGATAACTAACAAATTTCTGCTCATTTGTCCTTTGCAACATTTCACCTGCATAAGGCGCACATGGTGTTTTTCGCGAATAGCACATGAACTCAAAGAGTTACTGACCTTTTACATTTGTGGGCTCTACAGTCATTGGCGGATCCAGGGGGGGGGGCACTTCCGGCCCGTGCGCCCCCCCCCCCCCTTTAGGAAGAAAAGTATGCATTTTGGCCATAGACGATCGTCTATTTTCTGGATTGTGCCCCCCCCCCCCCCCCTTTTAGAACGAAGACCTTCTTTCTTTCTTTTTTGTGCCCCCTCTTATACTCGATCCTGGATCCGCCCCTGACAGTGGTGAGTACAAAATGATAAAAGCTGATTAATAGTGAGGTACGTTTTCATTATTTAACCTACTTGACCATGCAGATGAAATACAATGTCACTTAACCCCACCATTCGAACACACACGCACTACGATGACGACATCACAATACCATCCCTCTTTAAACTCTTAAAACAGGACAACACAAATTTCTGCGTACGGCCTTGGACTGAACACTGAATACAAATTGCTAACATTTTTTTTCTCACCACTCCACGCTCTCTGACATGTCTAATCAATTACTTTTAGGGGAGGGATGTTTCAATAATAAAATATCTTTTTCAGAAGAATATTTTCAAGGGTGGGGACACACAAAGCTATGACCTGGATATGGCATAATTTATTGGGGGGGGGGGGGGGAGATGTGCCTCTTGTTATCCCCTTTGAATGGCTACTGCTTACAAAAATAATCTCAACAAAACAAAACCTATATTGGGTTTACTTTTTTTTTTATACACGACAGGGGAACCAACCAGTAAAAATATATCTATTTCTGCAGTTTCAAGAATAATAGCGCCGCTAAGGCGTGGGTCTGCCGCCTTTGACGGCCTTTCTAGTTCCTTTTTGTACTATTACTAATCAGACCCTGAAAAGGGAAGCATTTCTAAACTCATTGAAAATTGCAAAAGTAATTCCTGATTTTAGAAATGGTAATAATGCATTAGTAACAAACTATAGACAAATATCAATTTGATCAGTTTTCAGTATCACATTTTAAAATAGAATGTATATGATACATGGCGGGCTAACAGGGGGCGCCCCCACATTTTGGCAGAAAATATATAATGTCTATTCAGATTTGTGTATGATCGGAAAGAAATGCAAGAAAGAAAGAGGGAAGAATGGGGAAAGGGAGGTGGAAAAAGAGTTTATCAAGTCCCCGACCGAGTAACATTTTCAACTATAGTGGGTAGGCTTTTTCTTGTGTTCCGAAATTAGTGATCTCGCAATTTCGAATCATGTTCATATAATTATGGTGGCCGGTGTCCTAATGCAATTCCATTATTATAATTATGAAGTTTAACTTTTGAACTGTTTTAAATTTGAAATTAGTCTCTCCGTATTACTATGAATAATATCGTTTGATTCTTTTGATTTATTATTATTATTTATTATTTATTATTATTATTTATTATTTATTGATGTTCACCGTTAGAAATGTGTTGATTGCATGTGTGTTCTTGTGAATATGTTGCGTTGCTAGAGAGGTGTGTGCGTGTGGGGGTGTCAAACCCGCCCCCACTCAAAATTGCTGTCGGCAAAAAAAAGGAGGGGAAAGGGGAGAGGGAAGAGGAATGGGAAAAGGAGAAAAGAGAAAGGAAAAGAAAAAATGAAAAGAAAACAGGAAAGGGGGAAGGGAAAGGAAAACAAAAACAGAAAGAAAAGAAGGAAAGGAAAAGTGAAGGAAAGAAAATGAAGGAAAAACTGGCCAATTATTTTGCCCGCTCGCTTCGCTCTCTCGCCAACACAAGGGGAAGTTAACATTCGCACAAAAGCCCCCCCCCCCCCCCCCCCCCCCCCCCCCCCCCTCCCGAGGATTTTTAAGTTCCGATATTCGGGCAACCACCAATTCATATTCGGGCAGCGTAGTGAAGTGCCAGAATAATTATCCACATATTTGGGAAGCGAGGTTCCAAGATAATTATGTACATTCTGTTGTTTGTAACTTCTGTACACTTTCTCTATGAAAAGTTTTAAAAATGTTCACTCGCTTCGCTCGCTGGCCAAGATTTAGAAATTGAAAAGTTGATGGTCGGGCAAAAGGCGTCCCTCTTCGGCAATAAGCTGCATTCCCCCTCCCCGAGGATTTTCAAAGTTCCGATAGTCGGGCAACCACCGCTTCATATTCGGGCAGCAGGAGCCAGAATATCCACATATTGGGAAGCGAGGTTCCCAGATAATGATGTAACTTATTTGTGTAACTTCTGTACATTTTTTGCTACGAAAAATTAAAAAAGAAAATAGAAATAAAAAAGTTGAGATGCGTGCAAAAGGCGTCAGCCCTATCCTTACGAAAATGGACCTGTATGATCAAGATCTCTACATCTGTGATTTTCTTGTATTATTATTTGTGTGTGTGTGTATGTGGGGGGGGGGGGGGGAGGATTAGGGTTCAGCATTCTTGTTGGCAAATTTGGGTTTAACCCTGTAGAGCCCACAAATGTAAAAATCAACAACAATTGTCATAACATGTCAACCACAAGTTCCAATTAGCAACTATATCTTAGTATAAATAGTGCAACTGTATGACATTCAGTTAAGTGTAATCACGTACTTCATTATTCATTTGATCAACAAACATGACTACATGTCATTGTAAGTCCATTTATATAAATTTCATGCAGATAAGTACTTTTCATGTATATGTATTCATTTAATATTATTACTCTTTATATTAATGATTATACTGTCATTCATGTGATGTGTTGTTAATAAACTCAAAATCAAACTAAAAAATAACCACAAATGTAATAAAAATCGCCTACAAATATGAAAATTTTCATTTTTACCACAAATACATTTCATACATTTGTGTATGCTACCATACATTTCATATTGCAATGTACTTTGGGCTACATCCAAGGTATCAACTAACAATATCCTTCTCCTGCAAAAGAAAGCCATTCGCACATGTACTGGGTCTGGTCCCCGAAACCACAAAAAGCCTTTATTTTGTTAAGTTGGAGTGCTTGAAGGTCGATGATATAAATTACCTGCAAACCGCCTTATTCATGTTTCGTTTTGATGCCAAACTTTTGCCTGACTCATTTTCTTCTATGTTTCAGCATAACAGCAGCATTCACTCCTATCCCACCAGGCAGGCATCAAGTCAATCTCCGCACCGCGTTAGCACATAAATCAATCAGACATAGCGGTCCAGATATTTGGAATTCTCTTCCGCAAAATATCCGTAATTTGCAAACCCCACATTCGTTAAAAATGGCCGTAAAGCAAATTCTCCTTTTAAAGATGCATGAATTCCAAGGTACATAACTCAAAGGATGCTTTTATTTATGTTTACATTGTAATCGATATTCTATGTATTGTACTTTATTTACTATTACTTACTCATCGACATTACATCGACATTTGTCAACATTAGGGCACCTCTTCACCTTTCTGATTCCTATTTTCTGCTTCTGTTTCCCTTGTAAATAAACTCTCTCTCTCTCTCTCTCTCTTTGTTTCTATTCCTTTTTTTTTATTCTATGTTAATTTGTAAATAAAGTTTGTTGTTAGTGTCATCATTAGTTATTTTCCTTTCATATGTATTATTTACAAAATGGAAAGGTATTGCAATGCTTCAAGCTTTAGCTTATATTGCCATACCTCTGCATGTTACTACATTATCCATATATTGTACCTGTATTATGATCATATTTGCCTTTTAATTCTGTTGAGTTACTCGTACGTATTGTCATTTTTTGTCATAATGATCAGACTATGCAATGCCATGTACCATGCAGAAATAATAAATAAATAAATAAATAAATAAATGTCATAACATGTCGACCGCAAATGTAAAAACTGATTGCTTGCATACAATGCACCGATGTAAGTTATTATGGTAAATTGCCACTTAGTCTAATGCCAATTGGTCTAATAACCTAATGGTCTAACATCATTCAGTCTATTCGTCCATCACAAATTCGTCTAATCAACATTTCGTCGAATAACCATTTGCTCTAATAATCAGTTTAATCACTTCGTCTAATCACCACTTCGTCTATAGCCAATTCGTCTAAAACCCATTTGGTCTAATACCCCTTTGGTCTAATTCCATTTGGTCTAAACACCACTTCATCTAATAATCGGTTCGTTTAATGTTTTCTTGGTCCAATATCTATTTCAGCTAAAATCAGTTGGTCTAATCATTTCGTCCAAAAACTATTTGGTCTAATAATCAGTTTAATCACTTCGTCTATAGCCAATTCGTCTAAAACCCGTTCGTCTAAAGCCCATTTGGTCTAAACACCACTTGGTTTAATAATGAGTTCATCTAATGTTCACTTTGTCCAATATCTATTTCGGCTAAAACTAGTTGGTCTAATCATCATATCGCCCATTTACCATTTGGTCTAATTTAAATTTGTCTAATTACTATTTGGTCTATAGTCGATTCGTCTAATAGCCAGTTGGTCTAAAACCATTTCGTCTAATTGTCATTTCTTCTAATCATCAAAATGGTCTAAGCCCAGTTGGTCTATTAGGCCTACCCATTTGGTCTACACATCATTTGGTCCATTTGTCCGTTAGTCTAACCTCAATTGGTCTATCATCATCTATTTATCATTTATTTATTTCCACATAAAAAGAACACATGATGCATAATATTTAGACAACACACATTTAGTCTAATAACCATTTGGTCTAATTGTCATTTGGTCTAATAGCCGTCTGGTTTAATTACCATTCGGTTTAATCATCGTTTTGCCTAATGACCAACTGGTCTAATTTCTTGTTTTCCCCCTATAATACTACTTTAGGAGGCTTTGACTAAACTGTCAGGCCTCGGTTCGGCGCACTGGCCGAAATTTTCGAACATTTTGCAGTAATTGTAAGTTGTTTTTGGGGGGGGGGGTTTGGTGGGGAGTAAAAAAAGAGGAGAAAAAAGGTGACCTGATGGAGCATGGTATGAATTAATTACATGTGCTTAATTGATTATGTAGTAAATAAATCGATTAATTAATTAATCAATTAATATTTTAGTAAATTTTTAATTTTTTAATTGCAATGTACTTTTGTTTTATTGTTTTAAATCCTTTCATTGTTTTCGATAACTTCTATTATATCTTCATCCTTCTATCATTTCTCTATCTTTCGTTATGTTATTCCTTGCTTTTTCCTTTCATTTGTCCACCTTTCCTTTTAGTTGTGTTATTCTTTGATTCCTTCTATCACCTCTTCCATCTTTCCATATGCTAATCTTTATATAATTTCTTCTGTCATTTTTCTCTTTCGCTCTCTATGTGTTTCTCTCGTTATTCCTTGCTTTATCTTTCTATAATTTTGCCTATTTTGCATTATTCTTTCTTTTTTATCTTTTTTTTTTTTGGGGGGGGGGTTCATCTTCAATTTCGTTATGTTATTCTTTTTCTTTTAGGAGGGCCTTTTTATAATCTTCCCTTCTTTCTTTCGCCGTGGTTTTCTTTATCCCTCTACCATCTCTCTCTCTCTCTCTCTCTCATTTTTGGAAGTAGGGACTGACGCCTCTTGCCCGGATACCAACTACCCTTTTCAACATTTTGCGAGCGAGCGAAGAGAGCGGCCAAACATTATTACAATGTATTAAATTGTGATCTCTTCTAAAAAATATTGTACATAATCATTAAACCAAATTATATGAAACGTGTCTACTCAAAAATTGAACATCCCCGGGGGGGGGGGGGGGGGGGAGCGGTTTTAAAATTGCCAAATAGACCAAATGTCTATTAGACGAATTGACTATAGACCAAATGGTAATTAGACGAATGACAATTCGACCAAATGATGATTAGACCAATTGGTTATTAGACCAACTGATATTAGACCGAATGACGTTAGACCAATTGGCAATAAACCCTTTAATTTTAATCAAACAACATGCAGCGTGACCCGTATAGTGTAGGCCCTCTACTTTTGTGTTAGCTTTGATTATCACTAGATTGAAACGATAACATGCAGGGTTCGGGCATTTCTCAGCTATTAAAAACACGATAAAAACTACTTTCGAAAAACAAACTCAAGACAATTTCAATAGCCCTGTCTATCGATCACCTTTAGAAATGCGCAAACATTACAATGGTGTATTACATAATCCGAGTGTGATTTCTATGGGCAGTACAATAGGCCTTTGGAATTACCCTTGAGTTTATTTTTCGAAAGTAGTTCTTATCGTGTTTAAATATTTCATCATTAAAAATCGCGTGAATAAAAAAGTACTTTTAACCATATCAGACATATGAGCAATGCAATTTTTACATTTTATTGCCCGGCTTTGACAAGCCAAAAAAATTGCGGGCCGATAAATTGTTTATTGCCCGGTTTCGAAAGTCAATGGGATTTTGCGTGTTAAATACGCTTAGCGGGCAATAAATTGTATATTTTACAATATTTTGGAGTTCGGTGTAGATGACTGCTTCTGTTAATAGTGATATGGACTGGCTACTTTCGGGGGATACAACATTAAATGCTCCCACTAGAATCGTAATAATTGCTGTTCTATGTAAAGATCGATGGATTATGTGAATTTGTCTTGCCATTGGTCAAAGTTTATGATCAGCTCCTCGACCGCGCGCCCCGGTCTCTGTAAACTAATCATAAAAAGGGAAACCATTAGTAAACCACTAGCTTAATTTTGTTAAAATTTGCGGTTGACATGTTTGACATTTGTGGTTAAAGGTGTTGCAACATTTAGAGAGTTTAATAGTCAAGAAAACCTCACACACACGCATACACGCGCACAAACACATACATCTCATAATAACTTATCTCACAATGGTGCATTATGCAGCAATCAGTTTTTACATTTGCGGTCGACATGTTATGACATTTGTGGTAAAAATGGAAATTTTTACATTTGTAGGCGAAATGTTTTTACATTTGTGGTTAAACCGATTTTTAAATTTGTGGGCGATTTTTGTTTACAGTTTGTGGTTATTTTTACATTTGTGGTTGTTTTTTACATTTGTGGTTATTTTTACATTTGTGGTTGATTTTTACATTTGTGGGCTCTACATCCCCCCCCCCCCTACAACATTTTCTAGTGACGCCCCTGCCCATGGCGCCTCCGATTTTTGGAGTTTTCTTTCATGAGAACCTCAGATGTTTTGCGGCGGATGCAGAGGCTTCGAAAAAGGACTTCTTTAATCTCTCTAACGCATCTACATGTATTATTTTAAAAACGCTTAATATAAGGTTATTTTGTGGCAAGTGTATGTAGAGTGTTATTTTAAAATATCAGACATGCATTATCTGATTTATATTTGTGTGATATTTCCGTAAATTTCGTGCAAAATGTGTCAACTGTGTAAATAACGATTACAAAATAAGCCCATGAAACTGTACTAAAATGTCTAAAACCCCAGAGCTTCAAGGGGCTCCTCCCCTGGACCCCGCCGCATAGTGGGCCAGGGCGAAACCAAAGTGCGCCAAAGGTCACTTTAGGCATTTTTTTATTATTTATTTTTGTCATGCCCTGTTGAAAGACAATATATTGAAGAATATTTCAGTAAAATATATAACTCCGATATGTACTTGAAAGGTGTCTATTTCCTACTTCAAGCTGCAAAATTCAACATATCGCGAGTTTCAGTGCAATTTGTGACCAAACTTAACATATAAGTTATTTCAAAACGTAATTTTTTAAATTATCGATCTATAATTGCTCCCACATATTCCTGAGAGTTCATTTCATTGTATGAATGGGGTAAATATGGAAAGAAACACAATCTTCATGAGTATGATAGGGTAATTATCCTAGAAAATAGGCTGATTAATTTTTATTTTATATTCCATATGAAACGTTTAGATTTCCACGGATTTCCAATTAAATTTTATTACCACCATTTTCCCTGATGTCTCAGCTTTAAGTTGATGCCAGATTTGGCTGCCACCTTCTGCCACTTTTTATGTTAGAGCCGATTTCCTTGACACATTACCCGCAAAATATGTTTATTTTGGACCGCGCAGCCGCTGAAGGATTTCCTGTCATTATACGGCGCCGCATGGGGGCGCGCATAATTTTTTTTATACACGGCATGGTCCCATGAACATGATTAACACTGATAAGTACATGATTAACACTGATAAGTAAACAAGATAATAAATCATAGGCCTTTGGAGAAAGTATGATTTGTATCATGATGTGTCCAACACCAAAGCCACGCTCTCAAAATGTTTCTATCTCCTTTTTTTTTTTAGACTCAACATTTTGAGTGATTCACAATGGCTTCAGTGAATATTTCAAGGCGAAGGCTTTTCGAAATAATTCACTCTTCTGACAGTATAAACAATAGGGCAAAAGGACTTAAAATATACATGGACTTTATCAGTCAGTATTATCATTTTGATAAGTCGATAGTACCTACAGAATTACTGCCAGTCAGACCGCAGGTCGTATGCAAATGAGCAATAAGCGCGCATTTTATTTCCATTGCCCGAAATGGACTCTCTCCCTGCACCCAGTCGGCTGTATCGCATGGTCATCTTTAAAGTTATGTTCTTCAATAAATATTAATGCTGTGCTCATTAGACTTTCTGCAAAAATAAATGAATAGTTTACCAACACAGGGGTATTTTGTTTCAGTCAGAACTTTATAAATAAGTTGTTTAAAATAACTGATGAAATAGTCATACAAAAGCCTTTTTTCACAAGATTTCAAGTTGTTAAAAGACATATAAAAAGTATATGAGCCGCCATCAAGACACATATGTATGGAAGCGTTGGAATCTCATCTTTTTTATCGTTACATTCAAAACATCCATAAACTTATGACAGAGTCAGGATCCAGCAATATTCAGCCGCAGATTATCCGTTGTCAAGACCATGGTCAAGAACATAGAATATTAGCCTTCTGATTCTGAAGTCGCCAGATATGAATTTTTAGTTAAGGTTTGATTCTGAAAGAGCAGTTTCTCAACTTTAAAATGATATATATAACTCATTACCATTGGATGTTCCTAACTCACTGTACAAAGATAAGAATGCACAGTCCCTCATAATGTAACTTCTGAGAAATAAGGGTTTAAAGTTTGCAGTCTGTTGAAACACTCTGACATGCAAGGTGTGTTAGTGACAAAAGGAGGATAAGAACTCAATATAAATTTCTATGAAGGGATTATCAGATTGCGCTAAAACTTGACATACTAATTAAACCCATCAATACAAGAACTTCATCTATTTTAAAGTTATGGGAGATCAAAATGAGACAAGTATTCAGTGTTGTAAAAAAGAAAACTAATACAATAAAATAAAAAAAGACAAACATAGCTCTACTAAAAACTGTCAAAAATTCCACTTTTAGATTGTAAGGTGCCTCTAAATTATTCAATTACTTAGAAAAAAAATAAACTCTTTCAGGAAATACCAAAAACAAAAATTTGACCATGCCAACCGAATACACCTTTATTGAGCTCTAACTGAAAATCACACAGTGCGTCTGTTTGATGGTTTGGTGGTGCCTGGTCACATATGTCAATCTGGTTTAAAAAAAATGATTTTGAAACTCTCAATGTATTGCTAATGTAAGGGTTTTAAAGCTTATTCTCGTTTTAAAAATTCGTGGCATCAAATGCGATATAATCATGCAACGAAAATGGACACATGGTGTGCAGAAATGTTTGCTCTTTCTACTCATGCACCTGGTATTTTTTTAGAGCTCTGAATCAAATGCTATTGAACCAAACCACAAAATGTGAAAATGGATAGTTTTATATTTACACAACCGAAAACACTATTGAAGTCTGAAGATTTCTCAGATTGAAACACTGAAGAATGTTTTCTTATAAGAAATAACAAAAAATCAAGAAACCCTTCATCAACAAAGAAACATTTCGAAAGATGTAGAACGTACTCTCTTTGGAATGATAAAGTGTTTCGTATTGAATTTCGATGGCTAAAAGTGTTTAAACAAATAGGAAGAAAAGGACATTCAGCAAACGTATCATTCCACAATAGGCTAAATCCATGGAAATTTTGTTCATTAATAAAACGATTTTTTTTCGAAATTAAAAATTCAATGGCAGAATTAAAAAGAGAAAAGTCAAGGGGGAAAGTGGTTAATTAAAATCCTCGATTTAGAGCATTTTTGAAAAACATTCTTTATTTCTAGACGAATTGAAGTTCAGCTATGTTTATGATTAAATCACTTTTAAGTCAATTTCAATCGTCAGTTTATCGTCATTATCATAACGAAGAAATATATGTTGCATGTAGGTCAAATTTAGACCGATTGTAACTTGGCATATGGGTCACGGCAAATAAATTTCACCTCTTCGGTGGAAGAGTAAAAAACTATGTAGCGAGCTGCCTTTGTCGGACATAATTCTGTAACGTAGAAGAATTTTTCACCCCTCTCACGATAGGGCCAAAGTATTTCGCAATCTGTCTTTTTCGGACGTAATCCGTGAAAGGAACTTCCGTCTTGGCCATCAATTGGCAATCTGTGTCGTTTGCCACTGAGGCTTTCAATTGCAAGCTCTCAATACTAACACCCGCTGGGTGCCAGACTTTGTTGTCATTTATAACTTTTCTATCTACACACCGATCCTTCAACATCTGATTCATCTTTTCAAGTTTTGTGACTTCCTTGCGCATACGTTCCTCTCCGTAGGCGCGCACTTTTTCCCAAAATGTCCTATTGAAGTAACTATACAACTTTGTGTCGCCGACGTTCCATTGCCGTATCTTTTCGGCGGACTTGTCGGTGACAGCCATGACAGAAGAACGGCTGCGTGAGTTAATTTTAAAGTAGGCTATATCCTGGAAATCCCAACACATCATTTCCTTGAGAAGGATCAATGACTCGGGAAAGTATTCCATCAACATGACCAGGTCAAAGTCCCTTGCGACGCTCTTGATCTTGTTGTCGATGGCGTTGGCGTCTTTCTCAAGCTCGATTTCCAAGCCTAGGTCGTACAGCAAGGCGTCTTTGGCGTAGCCTATTCTCTTGCTGGCTTGATAGTAGTGATTGGGATTATTCAGGAAGGTGGCCAAGGGGACACCGAATATACTATTCAGCTTCATGTAGGTATAAATGGACTCGTACATGGAGGCAGGATCACGGATGATGGTTACGTAAGTGGAGTTGGTAGGCAACACAGAGTCAAATTCTTCTTTGCTGAAGCGTGTATGATGGCAGAGGATATTGTATTCATGAACTGGAAAGTACTTTATAAATTCTTTAGTAAAATACGCATAACTAAGGTGGTGTCCTGACCGCGGAAGCACAAAGTCCAAGTCGTACCGGACACCATATCTCATTAAGATGTTCTGTAAAGTGGTACTGCCACACTTATGCATCTTTAAGAAGCCAATGTTGTTTTTCCGCTGGCACGTTCTGGTAGCCTGATTGGTGGTTACATTTCCTTTAGCTAAATTTGCCTCATTGCGGATGAAATTCGTTGTGTTCTTTCTCATTTTCAGGAAAGGATACTTGAGATTCGTTGGAAAATATAAACTTGTCCATCCACATAGGGTGAATACAGAGGACACAAAGACAACAACCGTCAGAAGAATAATCTTCGAAAGGAGCTTCATTGCAGATTCACAATGTGAGTAGAAAGCAGGAAATGAAATGACACTGAAATCCCAATATCACTGACACCGATTCACCACAACACGACACAGGTATTATGCGAGCGATTCTAGCTAACGTGACGTATACAGTGCACGAAACACGGCATATACTGCAGTTACACTTTGGCCTAGCATAAACAAGCTTTTGGTGACTGGGGAACAGAACCGCGGAGTGCTTAGGAAGCGGTGTCTAGTCGAGTTTTGCAGACACAGAGTTGTCATGAATCCATTAGCCCGTTAAACTGCCACAATTTCAGAATGAATTTGCATAACTTAACTAAATTTTGCGTGATTCAAAGCAAACATGTGTTATGCGAATATGCGCACGTTCGCAACGACGGGTGTGTAAAGTGGCAGAATGCTTAAGATGTGTAATATACGTAAGTGGCTTTAGTGTGCGTCACATTGTCGATTTTTTTCATAGTTTCAATGCGCGTTGGCGTGCTTCGTGATAGGGTCATATTTTTACCCCGTTTACTATAGGCTGTTGCTACAATTTTACATGTCATACCACTCAATTAATCGTTAAATAAAAAATAGCTGCATTGGAACCACTTTGTAGTAAAATTCTGAACCTCTATATATTCAATGACGTGAGCATGATAAAAAGTATTTTTTCTCTCCTTTTTTTGGTAGAAAAATGATAAATTAAGACACCAGAAGTATAAATAGCTGAATATTGATTATATCTGCACTGCATCCATATCTTAAATATCCTCAGAATCCTTCACTGAAAAAAATAAAAATAAAATAAATCAGTGACTGCATAGGCAGAGATCTAGGACTAAGAGCCAGACCCAGGCCAGGGGACGGGGGCTGGTGGCTGCAGCTCCCTCCCCCTGAGATATTCAAAGCAGTGATTTTCGGGTAATAATTCGTAATTTTCGGGCAAAGAAGACGTGAGAACCTCTTCTATTTGCTTGTCAGCTAGAAAAAGTAGACATTTTATTGGTAGGCAAAAAACAGGGGCTTCGATTATGCGGTGGCAGAGGGGCAGTTGCCCCCCCCCCCCCCGAAAATATTGGGAGGGCATATAATTATAAAAATAATAATAGATAATGATAATAATAATAAATAAATGAATAAAGAAATTAAAAAGAAATAATAATAATAATAATAAAATAATTATAAATAAAATATTAATTCATTAATCAATTAATACATAGATTTAATGGAAAATGCGATTTTTTTTTTTTTTTTTTAATTGCAAATCTTCTTTTCAAGATAAATTGCTTAATTTAACACTTCGTTGTTTCTAATAGTAAGATATTAGAGAATATCGAAGAAAACATTGATTATGATTATTAGAATTGTTTCTTTTCGGGCATTATATGAAAGTAAATAAATTTACGTACGATGTCGAACAAAAACCCGTCCACATTTTAGTTGAAGTGGCAAGATAAAGGGAGGTGCCCAGTTACCCTCCGGGCGTTTACAATGCTTAGAATAGCGTCATGACAAAATAATTCCATTAGCTAAGTTGATTGACTGTGTAAAATCTGGAACGTTGTTGGTTTCAGCAAAGCTAAATAATCGTAGGTTATACGTTTTAGATTATATGTATGATATAATTTTAATAACAGACGAGATTTAACCCATATCCGCCTAGGGCACAATGGAGCGTATAATCCCGTGCTGGCTGAGGCCAAATCACACACACTCATCCATTCAAGCATTGCCAACTTCAAACGGTCCTCACTGACAATAATCAAAATAAAATAGTGGCAAATTATGCATCAGAGTAGAAATTGGTCTTTATTGTGAGTTTTGTATCAGGTCCATTCAGACATTTTTCATTTATTTAATCTTCACATAAATCCTATATGAAATATGAAAATATGAAAATTTTTCTTAATGTCAATTACACAATTGAAATTGATATTTACTTATTAAGTTTATTATGCTTTGTACTACAACACACGGAATTGCTATTCAAAAATGTGCCTGTATGTAAAATAAGAACTGAAAAATCTTCATCTTAGCCAAATTGAAATGTGTTTCATGTTACATAGTATAAGTTCTATATTTTATGAATCAAATGTTACTTACAATCACAAATAAACAAACCTAGAATAACAAAAGCATGTACATATATAAATTCATTTATATATGTGACCCGCCGCCTCAAAACCTACAATAAGTCGCACAGACCACAACGGAGCAAACAGCACAAAATAGTAAATTTGCTTGGATCAGTCAGTTTTCTGTTTTTGATAGAAATGGGTAGTTTCATTATCATTCTATCATGTCTCAAGTTTGTGAGTCGTAATTCGACTTAGAAATATGTTTTTGGGGCATTTTAAAATGACTCCTTTTTTTCACCTGTTGAGCTAATGCAAATTTGGAGAACTTTTGTAATACTTTCATTCAATGCCAAATTACTACTTTACCTCTAAAGATATTAACTTGATTTTTTTGAGTGAGTAATGAATAGGTCCTCTTGGAGTAGCGTGCCAAAATTCAGCCTAATCCGATAATCCCTTCATACCGGTTTCTATGGCCATTTGAATACCCAGTTTTACTTGGGCGCACACAGAGAGCGAAGGTTTAGCACTCTTTTGTTCCGAACTTCAATGGCCATTTTCTCTGAATGGGAGTTATTGATTGCTGGTTACATACTGATTCTAAATGTGATATTTAAAGGTGTTACCAGTGAGCAAATTAGGCAAGTGATATACCATTGGAAAGCTGAGAATCTCTACTTTCAGAAAATGTATAAAACAAAAATAAAATTTTTGGCGACTTATTGTAGGTTTTGAGGCGTCGGGTCACATATATTAGTCACATATTCATCAACACCATTCTAATACCAATCTGATTCAGACTAAAGTTATTGCAGATGTGGATATATCAAGAATGGCAAATTATCTATGAAACATAAATAGAAAATCACATTTAGTTTCAAAATAAATACATGTAAATCATAATGATGTATTGTGGTCTAATCAGTATTCTGGGGCATTGTGGTTGAGTCAAACTTTTGTTGGAAATTATGTAACTTTTTTCTCTCTTTCTGAGCAGTGGGAACTCAATACTATAAGTTAATTGTCAGAGAGTCTGACTTTCTATCTCACCTGGAGAGAGGGGACCTTATCCTCACTAAAAAGGGATTCCTAATTCAGGACACTGTGCCGGAATGAGTCTCAGTGAATATCCCGCCTTTTCTCAACCATGGCACGTTTAGTGAGCGCGAGATCAAACCCACCAAGAGCATCGCCAAGACCAGGATACACGGCGAGGGAGCAAACGCTAGGTCGAAGGACTTTAAGATCCTTGGCTTTCTTTCCACCAACCTCAAATGTTATGCGGAAAAGGTTGTGAAGTTATGATGTGCAATTGTAAATCGTCAACACTCCCTCACTAAAGACATCCGTGATATTGTGGACTTAGAATAAATTGCCTAAGACAAATGGAGAGATGGTTGTTCATGATGTATTTCATAAGATAATTTTACATGTGGTAAAGTATTTAAGTTAAATAACATGTGCATTTACGATGTTTTTGTGGGGTTTTTTGTTGTTGTTTTACAGAATTTCCTCAGTGGTGGATATTAGATGCGTGTCAATAATATTCACAGAGACGTGATTTTAAGCGCATTAATTTTATTTTATTGAACTTTCTTGTAGTAACTTTCATTAATTTTAGTGTGTCTGTAAAGGTTGCATTGGGCTAATCGCTAAGCCAATACAGCAAAGACCGTAGGGAAATTTTCTTATTAGAAATCTTGAATTATCTTTGTAAATTCCGTAAGAATCATTCAACTGATTTAGCTTTAATGCAGTTATTTGACAGAGTATCAAATGCCTTGGCAGATCATAAACATATAATTGGTATATTTATGGATCTTAGCAAGGCATTTGATACTCTTGATCACAAAATTTTGCTATATAAGTTACAACATTACGGGGTTCGGGAAACTGCACTTCATCAAACCCTCTTGTTTGATATTTCTTTCTATAATCTTACTGTTAGCCTTGTAGTTTCAGATATATTAATGTCATGATGTTCCATTGTATTGTATATCGCATAATTTGTATAATGTATGTTTTCCATTATTTGATGAATTGAGAAATCAAGCAGAAATAAATAAATAAATAAAAAAAAAATAAATAAATAGAAAATCAAATCAAACAAATAATACAACTTACATGTACATTTATATCGCTTTATTTTCTTAAATATGAGCTTGTGTATGCAATACATGTAAATGAGAAATGTATTGCCTGGTTCAATCTTTCAAAATTTGATTGTGATAATGTTTGTGATGGTAAGTTGGTGATGATGTAGTAATAATTTAAAATATCAGAAATTTATGAGAGAGTGTAAAAGGAGTTGCAGAGAGAGGGAGAGAGGGGGTGGGGTGAGATTATGTGCATTGTGGTGATACATGTATTCACGGGCCTCGTTTTATTTTATAAATTGTTATTATTTTCTCTCAAAAAGAAAATTGAACATAATTTGAAACATTCCACACAATATACCAAAGAATCTTCACATAACTGACAATACAATAATACAAATAACATTTCATGTAATATATAATTGGGAAATACAAATACACATTTCAAGAAAAAAATCATTCATATATTGAAGTTACACATTTCATTACAAACAAAAAAAGAAATTAAACATAATAAAAACGATTTTTACATTTCGTATGAAATTCCTTTAATAGTCTTTGAAAAAAGATATCATTAGGTCTTAAACGGGCAAATGAATTTTAACAATTTTTAAAGAAATCCTTTTACAATTTCCTCCAAAGAAAAGAATTAAATTAAAAAGAAAGAAGAAAGATAAGAGAAGAAAACAAGAGGCGAGGAAGAAGATAGGAAGAAGAAAGAAAAAAGGATGAGAGAACACCATACCCACCCCAATCCCAAAACAACACAAAAACAACAACAAACGAGCAGATAAAACATAGCAAAGAAGATGAAACAAAGAAAACAAAAAGGAAACAATCACACCAACAGCACATATACGTAAACAAACAATATGGGGAGGGGGAAGAGAAAGGTAAAGAAAGGGCTAGGGCCACAGGCGTAGCCAGGATTTTTCAATAGGGGGCCAGACGTGAAGGATCCAACCGCATAACCAGGATTTCATTTTAGGGGGCGGTTGTGGGGCACGCGAAAAGTGAAAAATTGGTGATGAGCACGCAAGGGGGGGGGGGGGGTGTTCCCACGCAAAAGTTCTTACGTTTTACAGCAAATTTGAGAGAAAGATAACGGCTAGTAATACCTTTTTTTTTAAAGGTGGAAAGTTCGACGCCCTGGCTGCTTTTCAGTAATTTGGACACAATACTGCACTGTATGTAACAGGGATGGGTGTAAAGCTCCGACGTGTTTAGCAAATTTGAGAGAAAGATAATGGCTTGTAGCAAACAAATTGTTTAGGTTCGACGCCTTTTCGACTGCTTTTCAATTATTTAGACGCAACACTTCACATGCGAGGGAGCGAAGCCAGTGGCGTATTTAGGGATTATGGCACCGGGGGCAAACAATGAAGTTATGCGCACCCCCCCCCCCCCCCCCCGAGTGCCCAAACTTATCTACGTTATTGTACAAGCGAGGGAGCAAAGCGACCGAGCGACAAAGTTTCAATTTTTAACCCTATAAACGCATTTTCTTGTGCAATTTACCCAGTAAATTTTGCATTTGACCACCGCAGTTGAGAAGTAGAGAAGCTCGATTTGTATACATTGATAAACGGTTTTTTATTCACTCACTTCTACAATCGGAAGCAGAACTAACGAAAACCCTATAGGCTTGGGAAAGAGTTGAGATATTCAGCAAGGCGACCTGAAGTTGAGATTTCTTTCACAATTTGAACCTTAGCAAATGCTGTTTCATACACTTTATCCTATATTGGGAGCGCAATATTTAGCAGGAGTCATATGAAACTTACATGATATAGCGAGCAAAGCAATTACATCTTCATTTTTATCAACTTTTTCAACCCTTTAGGCTATTTAAGAACTATATACTGGTGAGCGAAATTACGAGATCCTGAAATAAAATAATTATGCGAAGGAGCAAAGCGACCGAGCTTTAGAAAATTTTCGCATTTCAAACCTTCAAAAACTAGATTTCTAGTGCATTATGCGAAGGAGCAAAGCGACCGAGCTTTGGAAAATTTTCGCATTTCAAACCTTCAAAAACTAGATTTCTAGTGCATTTACCCTGCGGATTTTGAGGCGCGTGATCCGGAAATATTATGATTTTTCTTCATTTCCCCCTATTTTTCTTTCTCTCCTTTGCGTTTTTGCGCCCCCTCCAAGTGGCACGTGCCCTCCCCCCCCCCCCCCCCCCCCCCCCCCAACCCTAGATACACCACTGAGAGAAGAGACTGAGCGGGGGTGGGAGGGAATATCCCCTCCTACATTAGGGCATTTTTCAAAAAATCTGTCTATAAAACTTGCATTTTAGAGCATCCCGAATGGTTTTTAATGAAAAGAAGGAATCCACGGATCTACGCAAATGGACGAAACCCCTTAATTGAGAATAACAATGCGAGCGAACGAATTTTCTTCGATATTTTCGCATTGAAATTATGGCATTTCTTATTTTCTTACTTCTAATCATTAAAGATTGTGATGGTATTTCAAGATCAAACATCATGTGTTTGGATAATTATTAGTTTTAAGTTAATGTATCATAATTCTTATTAATTTTATCCAAAAATATGGGGGGGGGGGGGTGATGATACAGGCCATCCCCCACCTCATTTTTTTTTATAATACCCCCATTCCCCCGGGATCGACACCATGGTAACAGGGGTGGGTGCAGGGAGAGGAGACTCATTTCCCCCCTTCGCCAAAACTGACGTTTTAGCAAATTTTGAGAGCCAGATAACGGCTTGTAACGCCTTTTTGGGCCCTTTTTTCTCTCACTTTCCCGTCTTTTTCGCTCTCGCTTTTTTTTTTTTTTTTTTTTTGTGGCTGAATAGACAAGTGGAGGGGGGGGGGGCATGGCCCCCGGTGCCCCCCAAAGGGTCTAGAAGCTATGCCTCCTCATCTCTCATCTATCATCGTGAGAAACTAAAGTCATATAGAGCACAGAAGCGCGACGCCACACCCGCCAAGTCGTCAAGGTTGTTTGTTCCAAACAATTTTGAGCTAAACAATGGTGCGGTGACCACAACAGGGACAAACACCGAATTTGCCTCGCTCCAGCCTGCCGCTTGAATGGTTTCACGGTTAACCTCATGCTGGGGCTTTGTTGTTTGGAACCAGCATCCCGGACCACGAGCGAAAAAGACTCCAACACATCGGCACTCTATACAGTCAGAGAACATAATTATATTACAGTCTGACAACCTTCCACTGCTTCCCATTTCTTGAAATGGACTGAAAGAGTATTCTTTTCCATTGCAGGTTTTTTTTTCTCTTCATTTATATTTTCAATTAATCTACTTATATATATTTTGTTTGCATTAGGGGGATCTCCTTTCTCTCTACTATGAGAAATCGTAAATTTAATCAAAATAAAGATATGGTTCAGTAATTGCCCTGTTTTTATAGTGTTTTCATTTATTCCAATATGAATTCCTTTCCAGGATAACTTCTTCAAAATTGGCAGATTAAGCTTGTCAGCACATTTTCCCCACACTTCCTTTATCTTAATACATGCAAAGAAAACATGTTAATAAGTTTCTTTAAAATTTTTGCAATATGAGCAAAATCCATTATCATGAAACTTAAATCTATGTAAATGATGGTTTGTATAAATAATCTTATGTAACAGTTCGAATTGGAATTATCGCAGTTCACTGTTTAAGGTACACATCCTTGGTTGAACAAATATTTTTTTTTCTGTTTCTCGTTGTGAAATATTATAAAATGACATTAATTTGCAAAATGTTTATTGTTTTCCATTCATGAGGGGTTCTTGTATAAATTTTGTTTACTTTTACAATATCTTCTCTACTTGAACCTAAAGCTATAAAATAAGCCTCAGGTTTAAATTCTCCATTTTCATCACAAATGTGATGAAGTCGATATATATTCTTTAAAAACAACTTCTCCTCAAATAAAGTTTGACCTCCTAATTGAATACACTTATTGTTATACAAATTTTCATTTTCTCTATATCTCTCTTCTATCTTAACATAGTCTTTCATATTTATCCATGCTTTTAATAGACTCTGGTAAAATGTAGGTAACGTGATTTCCACTCTATCCGTCCAAAAATTGCAATAAAATATAAAAATTACCTCCCATCGGTCTCATTAAGTATTTTAAGTAAAGTTTCTATTTCATAGCTTGAGTTCCTGTTATAAGCCTTTTTATCCACATTATCCTTTGTGCTTGTTACGGGGGTGACAGGGGGGGGGGGGGGTCCCGCCACCCCGCCACCCCTCCCGCGAGAAGCGCAAAAGCTCTGACGTTTAATAGCAAATTCGAGATAAAAATAACGGTAGGCGGAAAGTACGGTTCGACGCACGGACTGATTTTCAACTGACTTGTGTTTAGACGCAATGCTGCACTGCATGTAACAGGGGTGGGTGCAGGGAGGGGAGTTTCTCCTCCACCCCAGCCCCCTCCCGCGCGAAGCGCGAAAACGTCGACGCTTTAGCAGAAAGAGTACTCCGGGGCAATACTGTACTGTGTGTAACAGGGGTGGTTGCATGGAGGGGGGGGGGGGTGTGGTTTCTTTCCTGCAACCCCCTCCCCCCTCCCGCGCGAAAACTTTGATGTTTCAGCAGATTTTTGAGAGAAAGATAACGGCTCTAGCGACTTAAATATATAGGCTTTTTTCTCTCACTTCCCCCGCTTTTTCGCTCTGTTTTTTGTTTTTTTTTTTTTAGTTGGCGTTGGCGACCACCCCCACCGCACCCCCTGGCTGCACGCCTGGTGATGATCTAAAACAACAGAAATGTCGCTCGTTTTATCATAGTATTAGTTAGTTACATAGTGAAATTGAAATGACAAGAAGTTTTCTCTTACTTTTATCTCCAATGTTTCTTAAGCAACATAGTGCATGGTCGCGGCTTGAAATGACGGCATGAATTTTATAGTAATAGTATTTCAGAAAATTCGTTTTATAACTCATCAGGTTTGTACTTCCGAAACACAAATTTTCCATAGCAAGGGGGTTCACGTATTTCTGTGAAGATTCGTTATTCAGCAGGTTCTTTACGTATATTTCGAAAACGATGTAGGCTACATGTAGGATTCGTAATTACGAAAATATAATAGAGCCCTATGACTATGTGACTTTTAGGAATAATTTTGGAACCTTCAGAAATATAAACATTTTTTTTCATTCCTGGAATTATGAACCCACTTCATTTTCGGAATTATGAACCCAAATCTAGAAAATCACATTACAAAGAATCTACTGACCAAATGAAGCAACAAATAAATTAGAACTATAAGACGCGTCGCAAAGAAATTTATCGACTTGAAAATTGGTTCGGCGCATAAATTACAAAGAATGTACTGACCAAATGAAACAACAAATAAATTAGAACTATGACGCAAAATACATTTATCGAATCGAAAATTGAATTGGCGCGTAACTAATGGATAATATTCAACCCAAATAAAACACGAAATGGATGAAATATACAACGCAAAATGTTTATATCGGATAGAGAATTGGTTCGGCGCATAAATTACAAAGAATGTACTGACCAAAATGAAACAACAAATAAATTAGAACTAAGATGCAAAATACATTTATCGAATCGAAAATTGATTTGGCGCGTAACTAATGGATAATATTCAACCCAAATAAAACATGAAATGGATGAAGTATACAACGCAAAATGTTTATATCGGATAGAAAATTGGTTCGCGCATAAATTACAAAGAATCTACAGACCAAATGAAACGACAAATAAATTAGAACTATAAGACGCAAAATACATTTATCGAATCGAAAATTGATTTGGCGCGTAACTAATGGATAATATTCAACCCAAATAAAACATGAAATGGATGAAGTATACAACGCAAAATGTTAATATCAGATAGAAAATTGGTTCGGCGCATAAATTACAAAGAATGTACTGACCAAATGAAACAACAAATAAATTAGAACTATAAGACGCGAAATACATTTATCGAATCGAAAATTGATTTGGCGCGTAACTAATGGATAATATTCAACCCAAATAAAACATGAAATGGATGAAGTATACAACGCAAAATGTTAATATCGGATAGAAAATTGGTTCGGCGCATCAATTACAAAGAATGTACTGACCAAATGAAACAACAAATAAATTAGTACTAAGAAACTTTTATTTATTGAATCGAAAATTGATTTGGCGCGTAACTAATGGATAATATTCAACCCAAATAAAACATGAAATGGATGAAGTATACAACGCGAAATGGGATAGAAAATTGGTTCGGCGCATAAATTACAAAGAATCTACAGACCATATGAAACAACAAATAAATTAGAACTATAAGACGCGAAATACATTTATCGAATCGAAAATTGATTTGGCGCTTAGTTCAGGGATAATATACAACCCAAATAAAACGTCAAATGGATGAAGTATACAACGCAAAATGTTTATATCGAATAGAAAATTGGTTCGGCGCATAAATTACATAGAATTTACTGACCAAATGAAACAACAAATAAATTAGAACTATAAGACGCAAAATATAATATGTGGGCAGCGGAATTTTCTGTAAATTTTCACTACAAAATTAGAAGCTCAAAAGTTGTTTTTTGTGTCAAAGACATCGGAGAAATGAGACAAATGAGAAAATAAAGATGAAACATAAATCATAAGGATGTTTTGGTAACATCAGCAACACCTTGTCTTTAACGCAGAATTATAAATGGAATAAAAACATGAGAAAACAAAGATGAAACATAAATCAAAAAGATGTCGGACCCGTGCCGTTCTCGCGGCTCATCTCAAACATCACGCTTGCACACAAACCCTCGTCCGGCCGTACTAGGGCATTTAGACTAGTCCGTTTCCCCTAGTATGCCCGAACGCAGTGCTCCCCGCAATGGAGACGCATATATTTAGACGGACGCGTGACGTTTCCCGCGGGCGGGACTGTAGACAGCTGGGTTGACTATATGGCCACAATGACTACTCCAAGTTGATATCAAAGAATTGGTATTGCCGTCAACCCTGGGTTGAGAAACACTATTTTGTGATTTCAAGTTAACTAAATGGCCACAAAGGCAACTCTGGTTTGATATCAAACTAAAACATATGTGATTTCTGTGATACAGAGAGTAAGAATTGTTATAACTTGGGTTATAACATAGACAACTCAGGGTTGACAATAAACAGTAATATCTTAGATGCCTGTGATCCATACAGTAGGAATTGTTATCTTCCTGGGGTTGACTAAATGTCCACAAAGACAACTCTTTGTTTGCTACCAAATTAAAACGTCTAGGATGCCTGTGACACATACAGTATGAATTAATATGTACCCAGGGTTGACTTAATGGACACAAACATAACTCTTGGTTGACAGCAACATAAAACGTTTTAGATGCCTGTAATATAGACAGTAGGAATTGTTATCTACCCTGTGATTATTAAATGGCTACTAAGACTACTCCAGGTGGACAACAAACTAAAATCTCTGCAATGCCTGTGATATAGACAGTTTGGATTGTTATCTACTCTTCATAAGGTGGCTACAAAGACTCTGGGTTGACACAAAATAATTGGTATACCTTGGATTGACGAACGTTTCTCATTAATCACTTTACGATGACTAAATTGCCACAGAGACAACTCGGGGTTGACAATAAACAGTAATATCCTAGATGCCTGTGATCCAGACAGTAAGTTTTGTTATTTACCATGTGTTTACTAAATGGTCACAAAGACAACTATGGATTGACAACAACCTAAAACGTCTAGGATGCATGTAATGCTGGCAGTTGAAATTGTTATCTACCTTGGGTTGACTAAATGGCCATAAAGAGGCTATAGACACGGAAATTTTTTCGGCTGTTTTAATAACCATAATTCCTCCCGAGGGTTTTTTTCGATAAAGATGAGGCCTAAATATTAGGTAAACACTGAATTAGACTTTCGAAGCGGCTCAATTATTGTGTTTTAAAGACTGCTTTATATAAATCAAAGCCACAGCAAAGAATGTATGGATGCAAAGGAGGCAATGAGGCTGCAGCTTATACATTGTTTAGTACAAAATGTTCCTGGACGCATGTACAACGCTACTAGTATACATAAGTAAAATGAATGTACAAGTTCCCGTAATTATTGTCAAAACAACAAGCGTAAATAAACAACAGAGTCAAGGCGCGAGAAAGAGAGAGGAGAGAGAGAGGAGAGAGAGGAAAGGAGAAAGAGAGACAGAGACAGAGGGAGACAGACACACACACACAGTGATGAAGAAAGATAATGAAAGCAAAGGATAGGAAGAGAGAGAAAAAGAGAGAGAGAGGGAAGTAAAGGAGGAAGAGAAAAATAAGGAGAGAGACAGATAAAAAAGGGGGGGAAGAAAGAGGATAGAGGGTTAGAATAGGAAGACAAAAGGAGAAAAGAAAAAGAAGAAGAAGAAGAAAAGAAAGAAAAAAAATAAAAAGGAGGCGAGAGAAGAAAAGAAACGAAATAAGAAAGAGAGATAGAGAGAGAGAAAAGAAACAAGGGAAGAGAACAAAAGCAAAGTACAAAAAGGAAGGAGAAAGAAAGAAGCATTACAAAATTACGAAGAAGGAAATGAACGGAAACTGGCATTGATACCATGAGGTTGGAGCGTGCCAAGCTGAAAGATGACCCTTTCCTCCTGGGTCTTTCTT
This sequence comes from Heliocidaris erythrogramma, assembly GCA_025617745.1. Lineage (NCBI taxonomy): Eukaryota > Metazoa > Echinodermata > Echinoidea > Camarodonta > Echinometridae > Heliocidaris > Heliocidaris erythrogramma. Next base: position 31,512,056 of record CM046864.1, read on the forward strand.
TCCTCATCTGTTACCCAGCACTGCTTAAGAACACAAACTTTCAGATCGTTGATCGTGTGATTAGCAAGATTGAAGTGTTAGGCAACAGGGAGACCACTAGTATCGAGGTATATCTATATAAATGTATATAGATATACCTCAGGGAGACCACTAGTATTGAGGTATATCTATATACATGTACATGTATATATACAGTATATATATACATGTATTTATATACAGTATATCTATATACAGTTATTGTGAAAGGAAATGAGAGAATAATGGTTGCGTAACTTAAATCAAAGCTGTTGTATATGTTATTTCCTTACAAGTATATGTATACAATTATATATAAAGAGGTAACTTTTATGTTAGTTTTAATTCTCGGGAGTTAAGATTTAATATGATACATTTTATAACAAGTTTCGCAAGAATCATGATATGTTTCTTTGCATTGATTTTTAAAAGTATTTACGAAGATTTTGAGATTAATGTACTATACCATGTACGTTTGCACCACAAGAACTGTGGGTGTAGTAATTTCATGTACTGTCTCAGTATTTAAGATGGCATTAAAATCTGCAATTTCATTTTCTTTAGACATTAGGCACCTATTAATCTATAGGTGCCGAATAAGTATTATTTTCCTCGCTAACATAAAAGATTATTCAGAAGAAGAAAAAAATACGCATTTGTAATGTCATAAAGTGACGTAAGGCAGAAATCTAGGATTCGGTGACACTATATTGGTCATGGTTGGTTGGTGTAGGGTTGACTGAATATTGATGTAAGGGTGTCTGAATATTGGTGAATGTTTGACTGAATTCTGGCGATGGGTTGGCTAAATGTTGGTGAAGGGCTGGCTGAATGTTGGTGAATAGTTGGTGAAGGGTTGGCTGAATGCTAATGAAGGGTTGGCTAAATGTTGGTCGAGGGTTGGCTTAATGTTGGTGAAGGGTTGTCTGAATATTGGCGAAGAGTTGACTAAATGCTAGTGAAGGGTTGGTTGAATGTTGCTGTAATGTTGGCCAAGTGTTAGTGTTTGATTGGCTAGAATATTGTTATTCATATGTTTAGTAAATAAGAACTAAGCTGATTTATATCTTTATCAGTATCATAATTTTATTGTGCTTATACACAGTTTCCTTGTATTTCCTTTTTATTTATAAACCGTTGGAAACCCAGTCCCCCAAAAAACAACATTATAAAAAATAGAATAAAATTTCAACAAATGCCCACCTGGCTGCTGGATTTTGCGTGTGATCACAGATACAAGATTCTCGCTTGCCATTCTTTGCCTAAATCATCTTTTGGGGGTTAGTCTCTTCTTAATGACCATTTACATTAATGCCTCAAATAACATAACAATCACTGGTTTGTTTATTTTATTATAACGAAATGTTGGGTCACATAACCCAACACTTCGTACATTAAAAGACGTGTCACTTCGAATGTACTCAAAACGTGGCGTTGCGCCTAGACGTGATTAATTCAGTGAACGTTGCAAGCTCCTATGAGGATCGCATGGAATAGAAGCGTTCAGAAGTTTGAATGCATTTGTGAACAGATCGATAGATAACCCAAGTCTTACCCGACATAGCAACAGTAATATGCATTCTCTCCATCACAAAAGAGGGTCTGTGGGGTCACTATAGGTGTTCCAGAAGTAAGGCCATTAGTAAAAGGCCCATGTTTGAAAACTCGGAAACGTGATGAACTCTTTTTTCGAACTTGATAAAATACGTTCGGTTCTAGCTCAAGTACACGTCCGAAAACTACTTTTATTGTTTCACCTCGTCATAGTTTGTTAGTGTTATCTCAATATCAAGAATTAAATCAGTTGTATAAAATTTGACTTTTAACGTTGTATGAATCAATCTTCACTTCTGAAACAATAAGTACTGTGATTTAACATTTGTTTTTTATTTTTTTCCCCATTTTAGTGTGAGCCAGGAAATCAAATAACTCCCTGCAGACCAGGACCCTGTCCCGAAACACTACTCAGACAATTTATTCATTTAACTGAGGACATTTTTACAGATATAAACAGGAAAATATTTATATAAGTGTCTGTTGGAGCAAGGTTGTCTTCCATTTCACAAATAGTATGGGAGCTTGTCCCGAAAGAGTCCAAGTACCCCAATACCCATAAAATTTGACCCCTTATTGTTCCTTGAACCATTCAAGTCATTGAAGAAAAGATTTTCAGCCTGACCGTAGCCGTCGGGTTCACAAAACACACAAACAATGACAACAATTTCCGTCGGGATGGGGTGTCAGACGGCCATTAAAAATTGCGGTTAATTTTCACCCTTGAAGCCCAGGGACCAATTTTTTTCGGGTGGAAGAGCTGTGGATGTACATTCCAAACATACAAAAACTGTCCATTGAGAAGGAGGTGTCAAACGCCGTGAAACAAAACACCAAAGTGCCCTTTGACAATGCTTTGCCCCCCCCCCCCAAATTTCTCTGTATGTGAAGGAAAAGCAAAATTTGATGCACAGGGGAGATAGCGTGAAATCGACCCGACTGGGTTTCTTTTAGGGTTCTCTGAGGCTAAACCCGAAGACACAATTTAAAACATTGGAAATTATTCCAAAAAAAAGTTGTAACGAAATCCATATAAATTCTACACTGTAAAAAATAACTGTAAAACTACAGGTTTCCTGGCCCTTGAAATTACAAGTTATTGCCGTCATTTAAATTTTACAGGCTTTTTCCTGTAAAACAACAGCAAGTTTGTTGGTTTACCGGGAATCAGCATTTATTTTCAATCGCCCGATAAAAAACACCGTTAAAAAAACATTTTCTCATAATAACAAGTTACCCTGTTAAATTACCAAATATGTGGGAAAACACTTATATGAATATTCATGAATTTTTAGTAAGCGTATGGTTTGGGGTTGCCCGATTTAGTAACTGTCACAAAAGGAATAAAAAAAACTATAAGGTGCATATAAAAGATTGCATTAAATTGAATTTGACTGGGCGTTGTGGCGTGCGCCTGTAATCCAGCTACCAGTGGAAGTTATAAACTGATTCAGCGGACCCAGGTTCGAGACTGAGTCACGTCTTTCGGATGGTGACGTTAAAGGTCGGTCCCAGACGTAAATAATCATATCTGATTGATACACGTCTGTAAAAACCCAATTACACACACACACACACAATTTAGTGTGAGCCAGGAAATCAAATAACTCCCTGCAGCCCAGGACCCTGTCCCGAAACACTACTCAGACAATACATTCATTTAACTGAGGACATTTTTACAGATATAAACAGGAAAATATTTATATAAGTGTCTGTTGGAGCAAGGTTGTCTTCCATTTCACAAATAGTATGGGAGCTTGTCCCGAAAGAGTCCAAGTACCCCAATACCTTATTGTTCCTTGAACCATTCAAGTCATTGAAGAAAAGATTTTCAGCCTGACCGTAGCCGTCGGGTTCACAAAACACACAAACAATGACAACAATTTCTGGGCGTTGTGGCGTGCGCCTGTAATCCAGCTACCAGTAGAAGTTTTAAACTGATTCAGCGGACCCAGGTTCGAGACTGAGTCACGTCTTTCGGATGGTGACGTTAAAGGTCGGTCCCAGACGTAAATAATCATATCTGATTGATAAACGTCTGTAAAAACCCAATTACACACACACACACACAATTAACTAGATAGGATATGTTTAGGATAGGATAGGATAGATTAAGGTAGAGAATAGGATAACATAAAGCATGGCTATACACTAATAACTGTAAAACTACAGACTTTCTGGCTTTCCTTGAGACTGACTACAAATTATTCTTTAATTTACAGTCTCTTTCCTGTAAAAAAACGGAAACATTTTTTACAGACTGTAGTTTTACATGAGGCTGTAAAATAACGTGCACTCCTGGCTTTTCGACTGCCAGGAAATTTCCTGTAAAAATACCCACATATTTTTTAACAGTGTACGTTGTGGGTATGTTGTTGAACATAGCTAGGTAGGACGTAGCTTATGATGCATAGAAACCAGGTAATAAAAGTTGATACTTCTATATGAGCTGGGCAACCTCTTCCACATTCCAGTCCATATCAATTTACCCTACGTTCCTGATAATTCAGAAAATTAATGTATTTCGCTTTTGAGTTGGTCGAACTTTTGGGTTGGCCAAAATCAATATAATATTGTCTATTTACTAGTGTGTCATATGTATATACAATAATCACGATAATAGTTAATTACAATTATTCTCGACATGATTTGTTTTATCAATTGCCAGCTATTTAGTACATATTAACCTTCGAAAATAATTCCGGTTATAGTTTAGATCTATTTTATATCATTTCTATATATATACTTAATCAAAATCCTTGATTGAATTGAATTGAATTTAAAGGTTTTATTAATATTGCACTCCGCAGCCAAAAGGCTGAATTATCTACAATTCACAAGTTTTGCAATGACATGGTGTACAACTGCTTAAAAACAACAAATTCGGTAAAAATACTGTTCACGTAAAGTCTAGTATAACAACAACTCAAAATTTATGTGTGAAGATCATAGGTAAAAGGTAAAGGAGGTCAAATTATATACCAGGGTATGTTTATATAAATTGATAATAAAACTAAAGTGCGGTGAAGCATGAGTGAGTCCAAGGATGAGCAAGCAGTCCCATGATTACTCACACAAACTCTCTTACACTCAGTCTCCAACCTTGCTCGGACACGCCTTTCCTCAGAATTTACACCATGCATGTATTTCCTTTTAAAAATCATTTTCCATTTAACGTCCGATCAAATTTAAATCCGTCAATCTACTCCCTACACATCCCTCCGCTCATACTGTTATCTTCTCTCCCTCATGTCTCTTTGTCGGATTTTTCTTAAAGGAGAATTAACCTCAAACAATAAAGACGATAGTGTTCAAAGGTGTTATTTATTCCTACTTGTTAGACTATATGGCTTCGCGTCAAAATATACGAGATCGATACGAATCAAGATTTTCTGAGCAAAATTTATCATCTGCTAGCAATATGTATCGTCTGCTAGCAATACATGGGGGCTGCCATTTTTTTTATGTGTACAAGAAGATTTTCTTAATCCAAATGCCCAATTGCCTTTTTCAAAATTAAAAACCCATTTGAGATTTAAAATATAGAATAGATATGTCAATTTATTTTTAAACTGAAGATTTCCTTATATATTTCTGTTGAAAATCGATATTCGCTTAATATAAATCTATTTTCTAGATACTGTGACGCAATGGACGGAGCAAATTAATTCAAATTTTATGGATGCTTCTTCCCTGAGCATGTATAGCGGCAAACTATGCATTCACCTGCTTTCGGATAATGGGACTTGAAAAGTCAGAATGCATGCTGCATATATTATGCTCTGCTCTGTTTGGCAAACCCAAGAAAATAGATTTTTGTTAAGCAAAACCAGACAATTTAAAAGTATCATTATAAAGATTTAATTTTTATAAATCATGTAAACACCCACTTTATATTTTTCGTCACATATGGGATTTTAGGTAATGAAGAAAATCAATTTAGGTCTTGGATTCAAAATATCTTCCTGACCGGAACATTTCTCAATGGTTCATGTACAAATCCAAATCAGCAAGAAAATGGCAGCCCCCATGTAAATGAGTAGTAGACGATACCGGGTGTTGGAATATCGTTATTATACCCTTTTCTGATATCTTATTGGAAAATGATTTAGGCCAATAAGTAGGAATATACTACACCTTTCAATATAAGTAAATTTGTACTCAGGGGTTAATTCTCCTTTAAGCCCCACAAATGGGTCAAACGGTTTTGCGTACACGTGTTAGCTCGATAGGCGGCGCTAGTGCAATCATTTCAATACAGATTTGACCATAATGTGACAGTGATATTGTTAGTATTATTAACCCAGGGTTAGTATGTATTTTTAAACATAAACTAAGTTATACATTTAGATCATAGATTATAATAAAAGTACAACATTTGCAGTCTGGCGCGGATTCTTCTTAATGACCGTCATAAAATGCATAGTGTTCCCATCTTGGCTTTTTTCATAACACCTTATGAATATGCTACACCTACATGGTGTTGGTCAAGAAAGCTATTGGTGCCATGATTAGATTTCTAATCAAAACGCTTCAACGCATGTTCGTGGCAAATATTTATGTTCAAAATGGCCAACATTAATATTTACTCTTTAAACTTCTTTTCAAAGCCAACAATTGGTGGAATATGTTTCTACTTTGTTTTCTGGGTAAAAAAAAAGAAGAAAAAACATCGTTCATCGTTGGACTTCCAATCTCAACGCCGTGTTGCAAACGAAAGCCTTGATCTCTATCTCACGATATATATTAGTCCATAGACTGGGGTGGCGAACCCGGGGACGGGGTGACACGATTCAGATTCAGATTCAGATTCAGATTTTTATTTCATTACACTTTCATTTTTCAAAGTACATGAATATAACAATATGTATTATGCAATCAACAATATTGACAATACAACTTAGTGCAGAAACGTTTTTGATCATTACAAGCAAAATAATGTGAATTAAAGTTTGAGTTGTAAGAAAAAAGTAACAGTAATGAAGACTACATTAGATTAGAAAATGATAATGAAAACAGAGACCAGCATAGAAGCATAGCTTGTAGAAGCGCTGGTCCCTGGCAAAAGATAAAGGGAAAAAGAAGAAGACAGATACATGGCCATGGAAAGCAAACAAAATCATAAGCATAACACACTTTCCATCGAAGAGAAGGCATTGAGAAATAATAAAGCTTTACAAAAGACAGAAGAAGGACAAAGTGACAGGGGGCGAGGAAGGGGGGGGGGGGGGCGGGTGGAGGGGCAGGATCTGGAAGGTTTCATTTAATCTATAGATTTTTCTACACAGGTAAACAAGAATCACCATTGAGGGATCAACGTTCATAAAAAGCAATAAGTGATTTTCTCAATTTACGTTTGAGTGTACTTAAACTTATACTGTCTCGTATATTTAAAGGGAGTGAATTGCAAAATTTAGGAGCTGTATATGAAAAAGTATTCTGGGTTAATGCTGTACGAGTTCTTGGCAAGTGATATAGATTGATTTGTCTGGTGGGGTAATGATGGATCTCATTATTTGCTGTAAATATATTATTGAAGACAGTTGGCAATTCATGATTATGATACTGAAACATAAGTACAGGATGAACAAGTGTGAAATGATCAACTGTACCAAATTATTAAGGAGTGAAACAAGTGAATAATGTAATGAATTTAACCCATCGCCTATTTGAAGCGGATAGTTCTGGTATTGAGCCGGAAAGAATTCAGTAGTCAAGGGGTAAATATACTGATTAAAATATAACAATATAATATTGGAATTTCCGTTAGTAAATTGTTATTAATTTGTTATGTTATTTCTACGTTATTTTATTCTCTGTCTTTAAACCTAATACTAGTGTATTACAATCTGTCCATGTCATTTGAGATAATGTGAAGTACATTCAATGAGTAATCAGCCTGTCTATGAATATTATATATTCCCCTCTCATGTATCAAATATTCATGTTTGTGGGTTAGGATCTGAATACGCACAGGCGGCGGAACGTCGGGCTCGGAAATGCATTTGGGGGGCTTCTTTTGTCCGCCAGACAAAAGATGCCCCCTGATATGAATAGGCTTTGTGTTTGGCTGGCGTAGCTTAACGCCTTTCATAAAAATAGGAATTCAGTCCTTTTGAAACCTACCTAGATACAGCTATGGAGAGAGCGACGACATCAACATAAAGTAATACAAAATTATATATTTTTTTTCCAAACACACACGAAGACTGATCAGCGCCAACCTACTAGGAACAAGGTCACTGCTTTGTGTTTGACTAACAAAGGCTGAACGTTGCAGCCCACGCAGAATACCCCGTGCTATCGGTTCTGATCATTTCATCTCGTAGGGTCACTTGGTAACAACAAAGCCCGTACAATAGACCTGTTTACTAAGTGATTCAAATTTTATGCATACTTTTGAAACAAAGGTTGTTCTTGACAACCTGAAAGCTTGCCAGAGGCTTGTCAGAAATAGCAACAAGTAATGTATGCAAACTGGATTCCAAGTATTGTAGTTCATTCATTAATGACAGGTTAATGGAATACCTCGTTACTAGGAAAGAAACATCCATAAATTTGAATCACTTAGTAAACAGGTCTATTGAATAAATGAAGGGGTGCCTTTTTAGTTCTGGATTCACTCAGTTCCATTACAGATCGCTTGACACTGATGACCCCTCTATGTAGTTAGCTGGTTCAAAGACTACAACTATACTGACTGGGTATGATGCAGTCATGACCTATAAAGAGGTTACCCATGCCAATCATGAGTTCATATAAGCTCAAGATTCCGCCCATTGTTGACCAACGTGTCTCGTACAGAAAAGACCAAAGACTTATCTGAATAGGTCTTATCAATGATTTGTTTTCAAAATAGATATTAACGTTAGACTTACCATTTCTTAAATAATACTAATAACTAACAATAAATAATAATATCAAATAATTCACTTGACTGACTTTACAATAATCAAGAATACATATAACCATTTCAGAAAAGGTACTACAGTAATCCTTTCCTGGAAACATGACAATTGACTTTAAGTTGATGCTTTGAGTATCCAAAGTCGGTAATAAGTCTTAACAATTTCAGTGCTTTCCTAAACTGAGCTACCACTTCAAATATTCTTAAAACATACAAAAAATGTCTTTCTGTCAATACTATCAAATGACGTGTCTGCAAATAGCAAAATAAATATCCTTTGGTTAAATGCATGTTCTTTTGGTACTGAAATATCTAATTCCAAAAGGAGCTAAATTCATTTTTGAGCGAAATCAATTTTTAAAGTGCATTTATATCGCTTCTTTTTTTTCTTTTTAAGCGTTGAAAAAAAAATTGTTCATAAATTCAGGTGATATTCAAAAAAGGAGATAAATCCAAAACCGTTTCATTCCAAAAGGAACTAAATCCACAATGGTCAATTAGGATTTGTTGATTTGAATACATTCCCTAAAGCTATGTATTAAGATTTTTACGAATACTGCGGCTACCATTCTAGATCATCAGCACGAAATTTTTACTGAGTTTTAATATTTTTATGAATATATTTTTTTTTAATTAGCGCCTTTCAAAATGAAACATCGAAAAATCCCTGCGTTTAGAAAAGCTGCGAAATTCATTAGTATTATATTTTTCTTTCACTATAAACAAATAAACATCTGAAAAGATTTAAAATAATATATACTTTGCTGGTAATATGTGCTTCGTGTTGAATTCGAAATATTACGATCGACTATGGTAGCTTAGCGGAACGTCGTTGCGCATAAGAACGTGTTTTTTTATCAAAAGAACGAGAGCAGCCAATCAGCGTTCTCGATCCCAGGAATTTGCTTCCTGGGGAACGGAATCTCTGTGTCTGACAAAACCGAAACCGTCTTCTGGTGCTGAAAAGACGTTATTGATTTTGCGTCTTCCCTGCAAACTCCTTAAAACGCTAAAGCCCCTTCCACGGGTATATTATGTAAAATGTATTATATTATTAAATATTTAATTGCAAATGATCTATTCTGTTCTGTTTGGAATAAAAATAAAAATAGAATCCCTCCCTGCTGTGGAACAAGCAAAAATTGCTCATTTCTCGCGCGCATCAGGACAGATGCAGTCTATAAATATATAAATCATAATCTTCATTATAAGTACAAATCAAAAGTTACAAACAAAACTAAACACAAATATACATCCTATAAAAAATGCTTTGACTAAAATCATACGTTAAGAAAAGATAAAGTACTTTATAAACCAATTGAACTACATAAACATGATATTAACAACACGTGGAAAGTCCTAAAACAAGCAATGAACGTTGCAAACAACAAAGCTGTTGTAACGGAAATCAAACTTAACGTTGAAATTGCACAGGAGCCTGTTAACAATATATTTAATACCCACTTTTCCCCCATATGGGATAACCTTGCAAAAAAATATACCTTCTTCCAATAAACATTTTACAGATTTTCTTGGTCCAACTAACCAGAAAACAAACAAGACAAAAGACTTCCTGCATGGCTGATCGTCAACAAAATGGCGTGGAAAGTACAAAATTATAAAAGCTGATTGATAGCTAGGTACGTTTTCATTATTGAACATACTTGACCATGCAGTTAACAACAGAGCAACAAGTATTTTTTGTAACAGAACGGAGACGATCTGGGAGTCTTTGATAAATCATGAAAATGCAAGCATCACTTTCCACCGACAGAGCTTTGTCATCCCTGGCTCATTTTCCCGATTGAAGTGTCATATGAAAGGGCAGAAAAAGAACTTTCTAGAAATTTGATTATCTCTTCGAAATTCAGATATCGTTGGCCAAACGACTTTCTTGGTAGCCCTGTTTCATATTGTCCTTATTCACTCATGCGTGGGGGCTTACCATTTGACGTTACGTTAAAAGATTTATTTGCTTTGATTTACATGTATATAGCAACATTATAAGTAATGTGCCACCTTACAACAAATTTGGGTGCATGCTCGCTATTTGAAATCATATTGTAGGAACGTGCCAGTGGCGGAATCCAAGAGCCCCCCCCCCCCCCTCCCTAAATATTCGACAATAAGTAGCCTGTATTATACATGTATATACGAAAGCTGGCAGCATAATACTGCACGCACACGCAAATTATACTACACAGTCATTCTTTCAATGGTGAGCACGCAGCTGTTCTCGGTAAAAGGGCACCCACTAGTAGTATCTCTTCCGAAGTGTCGCTGTCGTGTTTGTTGCGTAGTGCAGTGTGTGTCGCACGCGCTTATCAATAGGGTCTTGGCCGGCGCTGGCTGCGCTGAGGCTCGGTCGGCAATTAAGGGGATTGGAACAATTCGGGATCGGGTACCGAGTAGCCTCTGATCGAGGCTCCTCTTGCTCTTGCTATATAGGATATAGTTTATAAATAGCATTTTTAAAAGGTTTAAATTTGACAAATAATGTCCTTATTTCTTTGCTCGCTATCATGTAAGTTTCATCAGCCTCTTAGTATTAAGTATTGTGCCCCCATGTACCAAATAGCATTTGCAAGCATTTGAAAGCATTTGAAAGCACTTTAACCTGTCAGTTCTCTTCCTAAAAATATCCCTCGACTATTTCTCACGGGTTTATCGTTAATTTTGCGCCCCTGAGAAAACCATTGTATCAATATCCAAAATTCGAATCTCTACCTTTCAATTGTAGTGCTAATTGCGAATTTTCCTAGTTAAAATGCATAAGAAATTTCGTGCTGGCGGTCAAGAACAAGAAATTGAAAATCTACGACTCGGTCGCTTTCGGTGGGGGAAGGGGCGCAACTTCATTGTTTGTCCCGGCCGCTATTTCTTTTTGTCAGGACTTGCACCACCAACGAGAGAGGGCAGTATTTGATTGTCAAGAGGGGTGACAATAACGTTTATTCCGTCAAGCCTAGTCGGCATGAATAATTATGAACAAAATTGTAGGGACATAATAAAATCAGCGAACCATAATAACATTTTTCCGTGTGGCGCATTCGGATCTATGATGTGCTTGTCATGAAGATATCCCGAGTTCGAGTCACGTCAGGGTTCAGCATTGACAAAAAGAAATTGCTGAAATAAAAATAAAAACAAGGTGAAACTTTGAGAAAATGTTGTAATTTTAAAGTTGTAGTCTCTCTCAAAGTCTTCAAAACGGGGCCTCTTGACACTCAAATACTGCCTTCTCTTGTCGGCGGCGCAAGCCCTGACAGAAAAAAACGCGTCCCGGTCACCGTGATCCCTGGATACGCCACTGCTCACAGTCACTGAACAAAAAAAACCCCATAAAAACATAAAAAGACCTGCATGAAGTCCAAATAGGGGCCACGATGTTTGGAGATTCTCTTGAGCTGTTCATTTGCTAAGAGAGGGGACATTGGGATCGGATTTTGTGCGTTTCGTGTCACTTTTGGAAGGGGGGCATAATGCATACTTTTCACCCAAAAAGTGTGGGGAGGGGAGGGTCCAGTCTCCCTCCATAGCCTAATTATCTGACAAGCATAAAAAAGGGAGACCCGTATTTTGGGGGTCAGCGGGTATCGCATTTTCCAACACGTATTTAAATGGGTGCCCTGCATGTTATGCATATTAGACTCAAAACGAGGATTCCTCCTAAATACTGCATTGTATGTAACAGGGGTGGGGGAGTTTTCCCCTTCCTGGGCAAAGCGAGAAAACTTTGACGTTTTAGCAAATTTTGACAGAAAGATAACTGAGAGAAAGATAACGGCCCGTAGCGTCTTTTCATGGTTTTTTCTCTCACTCCCCCCCCCCCCCCCCCACTCACCGCTTTTTCGTTCTCACTTTTTTTTTGCCCCCACCACCCCCTGGCTACGCGCCTAAAGGGGTTCCAGTCCTATAACACACCCTCCCCCCCCCCCCCCCTCCCCTCCCCGCCCTGGTTCCATGGCCCATGCAATTTTTATATGACAGGCTAACCAATTTGTATGTATAGTATCAGACCAAATGGATATTAGACCAAGTGAACATTAGACCAAACGTTTATTTTATACGAACTGAGAATTAGACCAAAGGATGATTAAACGTAATGGTAATTAGACAAATTGATGGTTAGACGATGTGGGTGTTAGACCAAGTGGGTTTAGACAAAATGGCTATTAGACGAAATGATGATTAGACCATTTGGTAATTAGACCAACTGGTTTTAGTCGAAATAGATGTTGGACCAAGTGAACATTAGACGAACTGATAATTAGACCAAGTGGTGTTTAGACCAAATGGGGTTAGACTAAATGGGTATTAGACCAAATGGGTTTTAGACGAATTGGTTATAGACGAAATGGTGATTAGACGACGTGATTATTAGACTAAATGGTTATTAGACCAAATGTTGATTAGACGAATTGGTGATGGACCAAGTGTTGTTAGACCGAATGATGTTAGACCATTTGGCTATTAGACCAGTTGGCATTAGACCAAGTGGCAATTTACCCTTTTTATATGCTAAACTATTCATGTATTCTACAATTTAAAGAGATCATTCTACACTTTCATCATTTAGGAAGATGGATGAGTCGAATGGCTAAAAAAAATCATTATTTTCTGATCTGGAGCGCTAAAAACTTTTTAAAAATACCTTATTGCAGCTCGATTTCTACTTGGTCAATTTTGAAAAATCCGTTATGAAGCATAGATATTTGCTGAATATACCGCTAGTCACGCTGTTATGTACTCCATCAAGTTTTTGATTGTTGTGTTAATTGCATTTCATATAAAGACAATACTTTGGGCTCCTCGCAAGCATAATTATGTCCCATGAATAGCCCTTTAGAAATGAGAAACTCATGATAGCTTTCGTGCGTTTTTTTTTTCTTTCTTTTATGTAACTTTCATAGCAGGTTAGCGAATGATTTCTTTATTACACGTATATGCAATCGACATAAATTGGGGTATCAAAACAGCAATGATAATTACAATATTTCATTCGCGATTTCAACAAATGCCAAAACTTCCACACCTCGCGTGGGAGGGGGAAATTCCCCATCCCCAGGGCGCACGCTATAGCAGACCGATTTTCCGAAAAATGAGTCTTGGCTTGCCCCCCCCCCCCCCCCCTCAATATCCTGGTTCCACCCTTTCGTACTGTATTTACTTTAAATTTAGCCTTGGGTGCTCTACGGATTTCGATATTTTAGTCATTTTTGTGCTGCTTTCATCTATATATTCACATAGCTCATTTCGTTGTTAAGCATAATCTGTCCGGCTATGCTACTGAATATTTTAACATTCCAACCCACACCATTTTGGTTAAAGCAGTTTTCCTGATTTAAATAAGTTTTGTAGGTACTCAATAAAGAAAGACAGTTTCTAGTAGACCTATCTTTGTCTTCTCTGGATTTTGCTGTGTTAGTTTTTTTTTTACGGCCCTGAAATACTTGCTTCAATAAACTGCAAACTTTAGACCCCTATTTTTCATAATTTTAAGTAACATTCTTTGAGTCTGTGCATTCCAATCTTTAGTGGGTTAGGAACATTACTAATGAGTAGTAATACATCGTTTTAAAGTTAAGAATCTCCTCTTTCAGAATCAGACCTTAACTAAGAATTCATTTCTGGTGACTTTTTGGTTGTGTTGGTTGCCAACTATTCAACATCCTCCATGCTATCACAACTCATTCTTCAAGCTTTCATCTACCAGCAACTATCCGTCCATTGAATAGATCTCCGAACTTTACCATCTGAGATTTGAAAGACTTGTAAAATGTTTGTAACTTCTACTTGTACGATATATAAACGCATGCAACTAACAGCTTAATCATTCCACCTGAAGAATTAAACGAAAGCGCTTGTGGAAGCAAACCTACGGATATCTACTATGTCTTTATTCTCGGAGTGAACTTTATCTTACTTTAAATTATTTTTTCTATACGTTCTCCCATCTACATTTCTTTACAAATATATATATATATATATATATATACTTCAGGCAACGATTCAATAATCACAAGAGTACAATTGTCAGAATTCAAATTCAGCATCCGGTGGCAAACCACTTCAGTAACCCTGACCACTGTGTTTCGGATCTACAGTGCTGTATCTTGTCCAAATATCTTGAAATCTTCAATGACAGACATTTACGAGAATTGAAAGCAATCATTAGAGCCAAGAGCTTCGAAGGATACGGTCTCCACAAAGATTTGTCATGGCTAGCAAATTACACTTTTTACCGATAATCAATTTTAATGATGATTTCCTTCATTGGATTTTCTTATATCGGACTTTGCTTATGATTTTGGATACAACTATCATTTACTTTTTTCACCAGTCATGATAAACACGGTAATGTTATAATTATGTATTACTCGAAATATCAAAGTACTCGTATTTTGGATTATGCTATGGTATCCTTGTCCTTCTGTTTCTCATATCAGAATGGATCCGCTTATAGCTTTCTACCTTTTATGATGTAGTACATTTGTAATCGTGTATCTATGGATGCGCGGCTGCTGCCTGCTGGAACACCAAGGGTCAAAACCTGGACACATTCGCGCAACCATTGTATGTGTTTCTATTTTAAAATCATATTGTTATTGTATGTTTCTTCACATGATAAAGGAAGAGGCTTTTGAAAATTTGTGTTGGAACTAAGCATGGTATTTGTCCGGATCTTTGTCTCTATTCATTAATTCCAACACGTGGAACTATATCACAACATGGATATTTTACATGTACTTTGCCTCCACGTCCATAGACAGAGAGACAGAACTTTAACAAAGCCCAGGCCCATTCCGATATCCTCTTCTTGTCGAAATGTAAGCATCGGGGTTTAATTCCGGGAGGATTTCGTCTAGCAAATCCTATGAAAACTACTCACAACAACCAACGAGCTGAGGGCCTCGGCTCTCTTATGTAATGTCGCTCTCAATGAGCCAGGGGTGACAAAGCTCTGTTGGTGTAAATTGATGCTTGCATTTCCATGATATACTAAAGGCTCCCAGATCGTCCCAATTCTGTTACTGTTGTTAACTGCATTGTCAAGTAGGTTAATGAAAACGTACCTCACTATCAATCAACTTCTATCATTTTGTACTCACCAATCCATTTTGCTGACGATCAGCCATGCATGAAGTATTTTGTCTTGTTTGTTTATTGCTAGGACAGGCAGCCAGTGCAAACGTATTCCCCATTTAATTTCCATTTAATTGTATCGTAATTCTTGTCAGGCAATATTAAAGTATTACAAAGCCTAAGTAATACATTTTGAGGGACAAAATCTATCAAGAACGACTTTATTCCTAGAGATTTGATTTAATACTTGTTAAACATGGCTTTTTCATTTCATATCATCACTTCAAAATTTTACTGTTCAACTTGTCGTCATTTATTCCAATGCACCTGATTCCAACGATCTGCTCGTTGCAGTTATGTACAAAATAATATACAAATATACTAATATATACATAAAAGGTAACCCATTCTTATCTAGCTCTAATATTTGTTAAGCTGATATACGGTATCTAGTTATCAGTTCCCCCTTTCTTTTGGTACGGTTGCGTTTAGAATAATGGATGGACACAGATTTATTTATTTCATTTCTGGGGTAAAATGCCATAGTTAAGGCCCAGTGAAAATATAGAATCGATTTTGCATAAGATGTTCGTATTTGGGGAAGTGAAAATCGTAAGCAGAAATAATTTTTGATGACAATGGAAACTAGCATTCAGAGGAAACATTTAAGTAATTATCTGCCGTCATTTATTTCAAATTCAAACTATTCTCAGATTATTTATAGCCTGATTATGACATAAGGAAAGGCAACTTTGTTCCTTACATGTCTACCAAATATATGTTTAAGGAGAATTCCAATTAAGTTGCCCCCCCTTTTTTTTGGGGGGGGGGGGGGGGGGGGGGGGGGGGTTCACTACAATTAATGCACATGTGATACCTTAACCATGTTAACTGTATGATCGATGCACCTGCATGATGAACAAAGTACAAAAGTACTCATGTGCAAAACATGACAGCGATTCATTCCTGAATGTCTACGTAATTTTAATAGATTTCTTTCTTTTTAAAACTCATTTGATTTTGAGTAGCTCTATTCGCCTATTATCCCTTATTTTCTTCGTATTTTGAGCTATTTTGATACACTATAATGTTGAAATATCCCCATGTTAGAATGCATTGGAAAAAGATGGCGATTCCTTTTGAATAATTCTTTATGATCACGATTTTCTACCCATTTCTTCGTAGTTCTTTCCCTCTTTTCCTTTTTTTTCTCAAATAAAACTAAAATAGTCAACTGTTAAAATGTGATTAAATGACTAGCTATCTATTCCTATTTTAAAAACTATTTCATTATATTGTTATACCTACTGTCACTCTATTTTCTTCCTATATTCATCACCCCATAACCTGTTTTTAAACTATTACCAAAATAGGGGAAATAGTTAAAAATAAATGTTTTGTGAGTGATTTTTCGTAGTTTTCCCTCGTTTTTCACAGCATAAATAGGAGAAGAATAGGAGAAAAATAGGAAAAATATTTAAAATGGAGCTATTTTTCCCCTATTTGAAAAGTTGTATACCCATTTTCAACTATATTTGTGATATTTTCTTTCTATTTTCATTGTCTCCGGAATAGTAAAAAAAAAAGGGGAAGAATAGAAGAAACATATTTTCGGGATAGCTTTTTCACGGTTTTTAATCCTCGTTTTAGACTAGGCCTATTTAATTTTGACTTGGAAAGTACGTCGATACTCACTTAAAACACATTCAAGAGGAGACTATTAACAAACCGTAAGTTTTCAAAAGTTTACAATTCGCATTGTAGAATAATTCTTAATTCTCCTACACTGTTAAAAATAACTGTGGATTATACTAATTTCCCTGCCATTCCCCAAAAATGTACCGTATTAACAGACAAACGGCCCAAACTTGTAATTTTACAAGTCAAAAAAACCTGTTAATCTACAGTTATTTTTTTACAGTGTACGCGCTTTGCCTGTGCTAACACACCGTGTCGGGTTCCCAATTTTGGTTGTGCGGCCGCATCAACTGCTCGCATCGAGGCGTGCGTACAATTCTATATCCACGTGGTAGATATCCATGGCGTGTGTACGTGCGCGCGCATGGGTGTGCGTTTCTTGTTTCAACAGGCCAACATCAATTTAGAACTTATTTGAAACTACTGTATATAGTCTATTCTGGGGAAACTCAGTTTCTGAAGTTGTGTAGAAGAGGTTTAAAGGCGGTCCGTCGTCGGTGCCCGTGTGTTTCTATGCTGTCCCGGCGAAGGCAAGTTCGGAGATTTCCGGAATCGCTCGGACAATTTGTAAATAGCCTGCGAGCGCAGGGGCGAGAGCTAAGCTTGCCAGCAATACGCTATATGTTTCGGATTCGGGATACTCCATGCTATATGCCTATAGGCACGAAAATAATAGCGGTTTTCGAAAGAAATGGAGGTCGAGAGGAGAGAGAGTCAGACGAGATTACGTATCCACAGCGCGTACAATTTGTGGATTGAGCACAAAGATATAAATCTGGACGTGGGCTGCTTGTTTCCTCCAGGGAAAGTTTGAATAAAAAGTTCGTGTTGCATCTGCTTGAGCTGCACACCATTTGCAAGTCGTACAGTGTACCTCCACGGGCTACCGTCGCCAGCGCCGGGTGCGCCCCGGAGGTGAACCCTGGAGATGGCCTTACACCCACTAATATTCCCTTCCACTCTCTCTTTTATTCTCACTTACGTTCCGTTTCTCTATCTTATCTTTCACTCTCTCTTTCTCTCGTGACCTTGATAATTTATCTCCCTTGTTCTCTCTCTCTCTCTCTCTGTCTCCCTCTCTCCCTGTCTCCCTGTCTCCCTCCTCTTTCTCTTCTCTGGCTGATTTCGAGAGAGGGGAATCGATCTTAAAAAACTGGACACTAACTTCGTGAATGGCCATCGTGCAAAGAGTTGACAGAAATTATTTTTAAAATAAGAAATATAAAGGGGGCCTGATAATAGAATTATAGATTAATCTTAATTTTGTATTGATAAACTTGAGGAGGAAAACTTTACTTGACAGCCCTGATTCTAGCTCGTTCCGTTTCTCTATCTTATCTTTCACTCTCTCTTTCTCTCATGACCTTGATAATTTTTTCTCCCTTGTTCTCTCCCTTGTTCTCTCTCTCTCTCTCTATTTCCCTCCTGTTTCTCTTCTCTCCTATATCACTCCATATGCCTTCCTCCACATACCTTGTATAGTGGAACCTCCTTATAAAGAACAATGGTATAACAAACTCATTATAAGACAGTATTTTTGCCAGTCCCACTTTGCTTCCAAGAAGTTCATTAATGATGCTCCACTATACAAAAATAAAATGAAATAAAAGGAATGTAGATTACAATACTTCAAAACTTTTGACACGTACACACAATGAAGAGTACTTTTTCATGCTGTCTTCATTTACTTCCCTACATGTTACATGCAGTGCCATTGCAAATGGCAAATCACAAGGAAAAAGAAAAGTAGAAAAGGTGTTCCTGTAAGTAATACTTTTAAGTTTCTTTAAAATAATACATGTATAACTTGTAATAAAACTACCCAAGTGAGAGTAAAAATCAACTGAACATTGAAACTATGTTGTCAACACTAAATAGACATGTTTCAAGTCAAGTTTATATATGTAGAATACATAAAACTGTAATAAATATATACAAAAATCAGCTCAGTAGTATAAAACTATACTTTCAACAGTATATAGGCATACCATATGGAATAGCAAATGGCATATAAAAAAAGTACCAGAAATGTCCCTGTATGCATAATACATACGTTTCTTAAAAATTATATAACTTCTGATAAATCTATACAAGTATGAGAAAAAAATCAACTTCATATTGCAAAACTATTATTTCAACACTAAATATGCATGTTTCAAGGCAAGTTTGTGGATCTAGAATACATGTATATCAAACTGTAATAAATATAATACAAAAATCAGCTCAGAAGACAAGTGTAAAACTATACTTTCAACAGTATACATGTAGGCATACTTCAGGAAAGGTTTGTGGATCTCTGCATAAGCAAATTCTAAAACAAACAGTGTAAAACAGATTACAATAAAAGTAAATCTTGGAAGGAAAACAACTTCACTATTTGGTGTGATCACATTATCAAAGGCTACCCAACGTTCAACTGAAAATGGCAACGTTCACTGGCAGATTTATTCTGAACATGTATAGTTTTTATATTGCATTATATTATGGACATTCACACAGGAATATGCTGGCAATGGTATTTTCATTGAATATTGCAACATTGACATATTGCAGTTTATAATACCATAAATACCTAAATACAATGATTACAGTCAGGAATACAGATAGGTACAAAAGATATGTTATTAAATGTACATCACACACATTCACTTATACGCTGGCAAGTGATATTGTTTGGTTGTAATTACATGCATTGATACAATACAATCGTTTTGATCAACTACTTCTTATGATCACCAAGTGGCAAATTCTTATTGAAGTTTATGTAATTCATGTGCATCTCACTGCACACAATGTACAGCATGTACCAAATCCAATGGACTGCTAGTTCAGCTAAAACAGCATGACAAATCAGACTAAATATTCACCATAAATAGAAAAACATCACAGAAGACATGCATGTTCATGGTCATGGAATGTGTTGAAATACACAGGGAAAAATAGATTAAAATGAAGTTTATACAATGTCATAATGGAAACCCTTTATCACATAAGATTTTTTTTTGTTTCAAATGACATGAATATATTTCCTCTCGGATAAATGTTAACGTAAACATTATGTTAAATGATTACACACAGAAAATGTTTTCTTTGATACATACATACTTCATTTACAATAACCAAGAAAAAGGTGAATATAAACAGGAACTATAATAAACAATTTTTTAAAGAAGGATAACAGTTCTATGTCCAGCAGATCTAAATTTCAACAATAAAAGCAGACATAAAAAAAAATCAAGACCAGTGTTGATCTTAGATGGATTTCAATCTTGTACTCCATTGACGAAGCCCTTGTAAGGCCTAGTTGGGGATAGATAGTAAGCTTAATAGATAGGCATACCTCATCCGCAGTGTAGCACATGATGGAACAACTCTCCTGTTTCCTGCTCCCAAGTACCCATGGTGAATATTAGGCCTAGTGAATATACATGAATTGTTTGTAGGCATAATGCCGGTACGATTCATTCAACCTCGGAATGTCCCTTGGAAATACATTGTTGCTTGCTGCCATGCATGCAGCCAAGACATTGCCATTTAGAAATGCATCAGTGAAGTATTGAGCAGTCACGACGCAGGTGCGGACATGGCAACACACACACATTCTCTACCTCCTTTGGCATGGGCACACATCTTCCACCACATCTACACCATGATGCAGGCCGGCTGCTCGGTCCAGGCCTTTCTTCAGCAGGTTGGGTAGGCTCTACATCTGCTACAGCATCCAAGTAAACATCCGTGAATCTGCAGAGGAACTGGATGGTGACGCGTTCTAGATCAGCTCTCTCTCGATCCATCACAAATTTCTACATTGAGTAAGAAAAAAGAAAAACAACAGTGAATAAAGTAGGGAAAAAATAAATACTTGTAATGTAAAGTGCACATTCCACCCTGTTCAAAATTCAAGTATGGAAATACTGTTTTGGTGAAAAAATCATAAAATTATTAAATTTGTAGGAAAAGATATATTTATTAATAGGTTCCATTGTATTGATATATTGTTTGTGAACTGGTACCACTAGGTGTATTTGAATCTTTGGAGTCACAATTAGATATACATACATACATGTACAGTGTATACATTCAAACATACTGTGACTCTGACTTGCAAAAGCCTGTACTACACTCCCCCCCCCCCCTTCAATTTCTGTTGTTTTTTTACAGAGGGGGGGGGGGGGGGGGGGAGATACTTCGTCACAGCTCACACAGGTTAAGCCAGTTCGCCAATCACCAATTGACATGTCTGGTGTTGATTCTATTTACATATTGGCATACCTTCATTATAAATAGATTCCTTCTTCTTCTTCTCCTCATTCTTCCTTCTTCTTTCAATTTCAATGAAGATTCTTACAAACACACTATCTCAGACCTGGGCCCTGGCTGTGACATTGTAACTCACATTCACACTATAATTTAATTCTATTTCTCTTGAGTCTTAATTTAGTTATTACACAATGACAAATCGCAAGAAAAATGATCGAATTTGTTGCATAGACCTTGGTTTGGATAAATAGGCTGCGATAATGATCTACTCACATTTTGTGAGTTGATTCATCGTCATCGCCATCAGGTTCCCGGTTGGTGCACGGGCGACGTTTCCGGCAGGAACAACGCAGTGTGATGGGATGGCCGTCACTCTTGCAAGGGCACATCCGTCTGCCCGTTTTGTATCAGCACTGCAGCAGCTAGCTTCCTGAACATTTACAGTCGGCTCCAAATCTCACTCTAAATTTAGAACTCCGAAATACTGAAAGTGTCATCCATAATAAAGATGAAATTGCTTTGTTCTGGTACGGCGTCTGACAGCAGATTGCAGGAAAACATGTATTCGTTCGCTATTCAGTACAACTTACACATATCACAGCGATCTATGCGGATTTTTGCCGAGGAGAAGGACATTTCGCTGATCCTCAATATACTTTCGACTAGACCTAGTTTCGTATGCGCAAGAACTATTTCGCAGCATCAACAAACACAGATTTTTCCCCATTGAAACCGGCGATTGACCGCCTTTAAACTGAATTTATTCTTACATTCTGCTTCAAATCCTTACTTGAGTATGTGAAAACCTGAATTGGGGAAAACATTCCTACTCAATTGCAAACTTTCAAATATTTCCCTTGATATAACATACAAAACTAATTTCGGCCAGCGCGCAGCGCCGAGAATGAACTGTTTAGTAAAAGCCAATGAATAAGGCAACAGAGACGGGGAAAGGCATCATACAATGCATATTTCATTTCAAGAACACATCCCTGCGTTCATGAATGAGCACCTCAGCGTCCGCTCGCTAATCATAAGGACCGCTATTCATGAAAAAAAATATTCATAAAGATCGCTATTCTGCATTTGTTTTCCATAGCTTTTCTCATGTTATTCTTTCTTTTAATATCATTTTATCTTTATCTTTCCTTTATTTTTCCCTTCTACTTTACTTCTATCCTTCCCTTCGTCTCTCTTTATTTTCTTCTTCCTTTCCTTCTTTGCTTATGTTATTCTTTGTTTTGGCCTTTATTTCATCATTTCTTTCTGTCCTTTCTCGTGTTATTCTTTGTTTTGATCTTTCTTCATCTTCTCTTGTTGTCTTCTCTCATGCTCTTTTGTTTTGTTTTGATCTTTCTTTGTTCTTCTCTTTCTGCATTTTTGTCTTTCTTGGATTTTCTCTTTCTGTTTTTCCATATATTGTTCTTTGTTCCCTTTTTTATCTTCTCTGCTGTCTTTCCCTTATAAATGTTATTCTTTGTTTTATCCTTCCATCATTTTGTCTTTTTTTCTCTCCTTATGTTTCCCTTTTTTTTTCCTTCTTTCATTTCTTTCATTTTTTATACCCTACCCCGTGTATTTCTTCATTATTCTCATAACTTCGCTTTTAATCTTTCCTCTATCTCTTATTCTTTGTTTCTTCCTTTTATCATCTTCTCTATTTTTAAGCTGCAAAAAATTCATTTCTTATTCGATGTACTAAGGAAAATTCGCAAATAACCACTGCGATCTAGGCCAAGATCCAAATATTGAACATAGATAAAAGTCCCTTTTCTCACTTCTTTCTCAAATGGGGGCACAACACTGACGGAACACGTGAGAAATGGTCAAGGAAGTTGATATTTCTTTGAAATGTATATAGAACATTTGAAAATGCGATTTTATATGCTTTAACATAATTTTACTGGGCAAAATATTGAAAAACAAAACAAAAACAGGGGCGTAACTAGTACTAACTACGAGGGGGTATGGGGCACGTGCTTTCTTTTTGTTTTGTTCAAGCGGACCCTGCTCGCCAGTGCCCCCTATAATAAGGGCCTGTGTATCATGGCTTTTCTATGCTTGCTTTGAACTAAATTCATTTCAATCCAATTAATTCTCATTTCCAGCAAAAACAATTCCTCGAAAATTAATCAAAGTTAGGACATTGAAACATATAAATTATAAAACAACATTCTGCACGATTTGAGTTTTAGAACTAGTTTTGAATTTATCATGTACATGATGTAAACAATTAATTAATGTCCCCCATGACGAAGGTATTCCAGCCTCATGTGCAGCATTGGCTAACAGCGGTCACTCGAGTCCCCCAGTATCCGACATCAAATCTCTCATGTCACATGTACTAACAAAAAACAACTTCACATTCATGGACAAGCACTACCTACAGACATTCGGCACAGCGATGGGCACACGGATGGCTGCTTCCTACGCCTGTCTCTTCATGACCAAGCTGGAGCAGCAGCTGTTAGATTCAGTCCCCTGTCGCCCATGGATCTGGTGGCGCTACATCGACGACATCTTCTTCATCTGGACCAGGGAGGAAGACAGCCTCCAAACATTCATTGCCCACATAAATTCCTTCCACAGGACCATCAAATTCACTTCTGATTTCTCCCAACAGAAGACCAACTTCCTCGATGTCTCAGTCAAGAAGGAGTCTAACCGTATCACCACCACTCTCTACACCAAACCCACAGATACCCACCAGTACCTCCACTCATCCAGCTGCCACCCCCGTCACTGCAAAACCGGCATCCCTTACAGTCAGGCCCTCAGACTTCGCCGTATCTGCTCTGAGGATTCCGACTTTTCCTTCCATGCCAGGAACTTGAAGAGACATCTCGTAGCCAGTGGCCATAGCGCCAGGACAGCCCAACAAGCCATCAACAAAGTTCTTTCCCTCCCCAGATCTGAAGTTCTCAAACAGAAAACTGACAGCCAGGATACCAATGACAGAATACCTCTCGTGGCCACCTTCCACCCCAATCTCCCTCCTCTCCGCAATATCCTTCATGACAACCACCGTATTCTCAACACATCTGATCGTCTCCTACAGGCTGTTCCCAGTACCCCAATCCTGTCTTACCGACGCCCCCGCAACCTCAAGGATCTCATCGTTCGTGCTGAAGTGCCCCTCTCACTGGCCATTCTTCTCCCATTCAGCACGGCACCTTCAAATGTACATCTAACAAAGGCACCGTATGTGCTATACACATCCACGAGGGCGACACTTTCACCAGCAACTCTACCAACCTCCCTCACCAAACCAAGGGCAATATTACTTACACCACCACTAATGTTGTATATCTCATCACTTGCAGAGTCTGCAGGACCCAGTACGTAGGGGAAACCAAGACCACACTCAAGAGACGCTTCTATGGGCAAAGATCCACTGTCAACACAGCCAAGCTTGACACTCCAGTGGGCCACCATTTTAACCTTCCTAACCATTCCATCACCGATATGATTCTACAGGGCATTGAATCTTTAGGTACCCGTCCCGACACAGTCCGAACCAGCAGGGAGAAGTACTGGATGAGACGACTTCGCACCATCCAACCTCATGGCCTCAACATCCAGGAGGGAAATGATTAATACATCTTTTTACTCCCCTTCCTTACATTATATTTTCTTGGACCACTCCCACTTAGTTTATTTTACTTATATTTAAATTTTATATACATATATTTTATTTGCATTTTACCTCCTCGTTGGATTTAGACACATATATTACAGACTTTATATGCACATGTATGTATGTATTTTTCAGTATATAGTATGCCTTACATCTTATAGTCTTGTATACAGTAGATAGCAAATATATATTTTTTCACTACACTTTACTCTATATGCCATATATTATGCAAACGGTGTCTGACAACTCGACTCCCTCTTTATTTTCTGCCCTACCACTCCACTGTACTGGACTTGTACAGTACTTATTCCTTTCTCTTACCCCTTGTCTTTGCATTGTTCCTTATCCTGTTTGATGTTGCCTCCCAATTTATCCTTAGCTTCCATATGTTACCCAAACTTGAGCTTGGGGCTCATTACTGTCCTTGCATCTCCACGCCTTTGTGTTTGCTTTAACCCCACTCCACACCTACTTGACTCCTTGCTTTTGACTCCTCACACTCCCCTTTTGTTTCCATTGTTTTGTGTCCCCAGCCCCTCCCTTACAGTTCCTGTTACATGTATACTGTTTTGTGTCTGTAGTCTATAAAAAATTATATGCTTGTCTTGCTTTTTATGTTTGTCTTTTTTCCTCTGACGAAGATTCTGCTAGGATCGAAAGCTCAGACCCCTTTTGACTCCAATTAATTAATGTATAACTTTTCTTTAAACTTCACCACCAACCTGACATTATTCCATCAGTGCCAATGGTATACTATAAAGCATACTGCTTGTATGTAAACAACCATTGGACCAACGGCTTTAAGTCCTCTCCGAGGGACTTGGGTTAATGCCTTACCAAAGGACATCCTGGTTTCGAACCCGGGTCCTTCAATTACAAAGCCACTGCTCGACCACTAAGCTATCTCGCCCTTTCTCCGGATTATGGACATGATAGAACAGCACCTGATGGCAACACCTACTACAGCAACCCCCCGCCCCCCCCCCCCCCCACCCGCACACAGGCTATGCAATTTATGAATTACTTTGACGAAAATAATCAGTAATGTGTGCTTGTACCAAGGCAAGGTGGGTTGAATGGCGCAAGACGGTCGGACTGATTGGGTGGGGTGGGGAACAGGGGCGTTGCTAAGATTTTTCAATAGGGGGGCGGGGCAGACGTGGAGGATCCAACCGCGTAGACAGAATTTCATTTTAGGGGCCGCTTGTGAGCACGCTCTGCGTGCTCCCCAGGGGGTAGGCGCAGGGAGGGGCTCCAGCGCGAAGCACGAAAGCTCTGACGTTTTATAGCAAATTTGAGATAAAGATAATGCCTCGTAGCACCTATTGTAGATGGAAAGTTAGTTCGACGTCGAGACTGCTTGTCAGTTATTTTGACACAATACTGCACTGTATGTAATAGGGGTGGGTACAGGGAATGGGGGGGGGGGGTGTCCCGCTTCCCGCGCAAAGCGGGTAAGCTCGTAGCAAACAATTTTTTTAGGTGGAAAGTTGTATAGTTCGACGCCCAGACTGGTTTTCCCCTTCCCACGCGAAGCGCGAAAGCTCTGACGATTTATAGCAAATTTGAGAATAAGATAGCGGCTCGTACATGTAGCACCTTCTTTTAGGCGGAAAGTTAGTTCGACACCCGGACTGTTTTTCAATTATTGGACGCAATACTGCACTGTGTGTATCAGGGGTGGGTGCAGGGAGGGGGGGGGGGGGGTTACTGCCCCTTCCCGCTCAAAAGCGCGAAAACTTTGACGTTTAAGCAAATTTCCTAGCGCCTTTTTAGGCTTTTTTCTCTCATTTCCTCTGCTTTTTCGATGTCGCCTTTTTTAAGGGGCTGAATTAGGGGGGGGGGGGGGGGGGGGGTGGGGGCATGACCCCCCTTTGCCCGCCTGGGTAAGCCGGGGTGTATTTGTTTCATCGCCCCTCTCATTATTATTTCTTCGACACAGCCGCAGGGGTGTCTCCCATCCAATATAATCATTTTGTTTGCTAATTTAATTCTTTCATATTTGAGTGTTTCATTGAACAATGAAAATCATATTGCAATATTTTAAAAATAATCCTAACCATAAGCTCTTCTTCGATTATGAATAGCGACCATATTCTCTGAATATGAATAGCTACTCTCTTCTCCGATTATAAATAGCGACCCTCTTCTCCGATTATGAATTACAACACTCTTTTCTGATTATGAATAGCGACCCTCTTCTCTGATTATGAATAGCGATCCTCTTCTCTGATTATGACTAGCGACCTCTTCTCTGTTTATGGCTAGCGACCTCTTCTCTGATTATGAATAGCGATCCTCTTCTCTAATTATGAATAGCGATCCTCTTCTCTGATTATGAATAGCGACCTCTTCTCTGGTTATGAATAGCGACCCTCTACTCCGATTATGAATAGCGACCCTCTTTTCTGATTATGAATAGCGACCCTCTACTCTAATTATGTATAGTGACCCTCTTCTCCAGTTATGAATAGCGACCCTCTTCTCCGATTATGAATAGCGACCCTCTTCTCTGATTATGAATAGCGACCCTCTTCTCCGATTATGAATAGCGACCCTCTTCTCTAATTATGAATAGCGATCCTCTTCTCTGATTATGAATAGCGACCTCTTCTCTGGTTATGAATAGCGACCCTCTACTCCGATTATGAATAGCGACCCTCTTTTCTGATTATGAATAGCGACCCTCTACTCTAATTATGTATAGTGACCCTCTTCTCCAGTTATGAATAGCGACCCTCTTCTCCGATTATGAATAGCGACCCTCTTCTCTGATTATGAATAGCGACCCTCTTCTACGATTATGAATAGCGACTCAATTCTACGATTATGAATAACAACCCTTATGAATATTGAACTTCATGAATAACGACCCTCTTATGCTATTATGAATAGCGATCCTCTTTTTTGATTATGAGTAGCGACCTTTATGATTAACGACCCTGGTTTTGGTATTATGGATAGCGACCCTCTATCTGTATTATGTAGAGCGACCCTCATGACTTATTATGAATAGCGGTCTTTATGAGTAAGGACCCCTTTCTTCGATTATGAATAGCGACCCTCTTCTCTGATTATGAATAGCGATCCTCTTCTACGATTATGAATAACGACCCTCTTCTCCTATGATGAATAGCGACCCTCTTCTTCGATTATGAGTAGCTACCCTTATGATTAACGACCCCGGTTTGG
Organism: Heliocidaris erythrogramma; assembly: GCA_025617745.1. Taxonomy (NCBI): domain Eukaryota; kingdom Metazoa; phylum Echinodermata; class Echinoidea; order Camarodonta; family Echinometridae; genus Heliocidaris; species Heliocidaris erythrogramma. Next base: position 31,540,408 of record CM046864.1, read on the forward strand.
GTATTATGAATAGTGACCCTCTATCTGTATTATGTATAGCGACCCTTATGACTTATTATGAATAACGGTCTTTATGAGTAATGACTCTTTTCTTCGATTATGAATAGCAACTCTCTTCTCCTATTATGATGGTCCTTCTTTTTACTTTATGAATAGCGACCCTACAGGTATAGGAAATTACACGTTATGAATAGCGGTCCTTATGAGCCACTGGGCCTTATGACTAGCCGTCCTTTTGACTAGCGAGGTTACCCCGACCACCTCAACATAATTCAAAACACAGTCCATCCACCAAACAAATGAGGAATTCACTCTTGACAATAAAAATTCATTGCAACATTTCACTTTTTATATGGCCCCTACAGGCTGTTCCGTGAAAACAACTTCAAACATGATAAGTCAATAATTTAAAAAAAATATCAGTGTTCAGACATAAAATTTAGATTTTTTTTGCATAGGTTGATATATATATATATATATCAGTACAAAATATATATATATATATATATATATATCAGTACATATATATATATATATATATATATATATATATATATATCAGTACAATATATATATATATGAAGAGCTTAGTTCCAAAAGGGCTAAATCCAGTTTTGACCTAAACTTAGTTTTAAGGATTAGCATGCGTATCTCGCACATATTGCATTAAAAAAAATAATAAGTTGAAGCCAATCTGTTGCATTCCAAAAAGGACAGAATCCACTCTGTGATTACAAATTTGTTAAAGACCTCAGCCTGACCGAATTTTGAAATATACACTTTATTCATCCACGGGGAGCTATATATTTTCTGAACAAATTGAAACCAACTTCATGAGATTCCGTTTCCTGTGGAATGAGTAACAGGGTCCCGAATGTTGAGCCCCGGTTGTTTTTCTGACGAGGGCCCCGTCTCTGAGGAACGCTACTTTGCGGGGGGTGAAAATCTGATGACGACATATCGTGTAGACGCACTCGGAGCTGTATACATGACATGTCGTCACACGTCTAGAGGCCCCCTGCAGTTTCCTCTCTTGTTACGCAATAGGGAGGGGGCGGACCAAAAAAAATTATCTTTTTTTATTTTTTATGGATAAACGGAGACGAAAATTTATGAATTCCCAGGGTAATTATATTCTTTGTTTACTAAACTTTACGTCAATATATGGTTGTTTTGGGTCAGGCTGAGGTCTTTAACTTAAACCGTGTTCCATTAAACTTTGTATCAATATATTTGCAAGTGTGGTGCAGCTACCCAGTTTTGATTGTTTTTGTCGAAAACCTTTTTAAAAAATGGAATTCTCACTCTGCTAGCAATATTGATATGTTTCATACTGAAGTTAACATGATAACACCCCAAAAAGACGACCGGCTACAGTTTCATTCCAAAAGGAATTAAATCCACAAAAATCCAAATCATAACAAATCTTCAAAACTCAAAATATATTGTTACATTTTTAGAACATTATTAAGATGGTCTAAGGCAATATTCTTGACAAATATTGAACGAGGAAAAGAGGTGAAATAAAAAACTTGATATATTCAAAAACGCCAAAAGTGGATTTAATCCCTTTTGGAATGAAATTCTTCATATGTTTGTAAGTGAATAAAAACATAATTAAATATATCGATAAATGAAACAATAAACAATTAATATAGATCAGTAAGTATACAAATGTTTAAATATATATATATATATATATATATATATATATATATATATATATATACAAACGCATATCAAAAGACATCATAGCTTTTCTAACTTTATCTATAGTATATGGAATACATTCCTATTAAATGCAGTGATCTACGCCAATAGCAGTGATCAAGCTGCATCGCTTGATACATTATGCTGCACATATATAGAGATTTTGAATTATGATAGATCCGTAATAAACTTCGTTTTGAAAATGCAAAACATGTTTCTTAAAAAAAGTTCGCTCTAAGAATGTACGGGGTGGGCTTCCCGGATTCACCCCCCCCCCCCCCCCCCGGTGCCTTGATTGAGATGTAAACTGCATCATTATTCTCTTTTAAAAAGGCCAAATAAAATGATTAAACAAAATACTCCTCAGTGATGTCACTGTCAAAGTAGGATTTTTAGGTAATATAAGCAGAGAGAAATCTCAAAGCAGAAGAGACTACATGTAGGTGATATTTCATTTTTCACAAGTCTGCACTTTTTCGCCTTTTATACTTCGCTCAATGAATACTGTTTCATCGAAAATGGCGTTATCGTTGTTTTGGGGACCCCACTCCCCTTTCAGGTTTTTATATACCAGAATGGCTAGTATGGAGGCATCGAAACGATGTCTCCCAACTCTAGCACCTTCCGGAGCGATACAACGAAGTTCTAATGCGCACCTCAACATTGGCTGAACGATTGTACGCTGAATAACTGAACCGTTGATGTAAAGTTGCCGATTTGCGGCTGGGTAGGCGGCCTCATTTTTTGATTCATAATATACCTTTCTATCAACTCCCAGTTGTTCATACATGGCGGGAAGTGTGAAAAAGTATTGGTGCTTTATTTTAGTCGTTGTTTTGGGATCGAAACTGTGCCAGTGGCTCATGTACCCATGGTGGTTTAGTGCTGCTGGTATGAGCCTCTTCAGAGAGTCTGTAAAACGAATCGATGCATCTGCCCAGAAAATCCCTCCAAATTCTTTCAGGATTATCTATGTAAAGAAATGAAAATATATTATAAAAAAGGAAATAAAAGGATAAAAAAATAAATATATTTTGTTATACTTACCATTATTATTATCATCATTATTATTGTTATTTTTATTATTATTGTTGTTATTAGTATCATTATCATTATTATCATCATCATTATTATTATTATTATTATTATCATCATCACCATCATTATTATAATCGTTATTATCCTCCTCATCATTTATCATAGTCCACTACCTGTACTGCTCTCTATCCCCGGCCTTGTGTATCGTACGTATGTGGGCGCCGCTCACATATCAGCTATATACAAATGTCAACACAAAGGGCGGACACAGAGCCTTTCGGGGAGGGTGATTTTGTGGGGAAAAGTGAATTAGTGGGGATGTACGGATCAGCGCACGCGAACGCATGCATTAAAAAAAAGGTCAAAGATTGATACCACCATAAATTGGTCTACATTTATCATCACCCTCATCATCATAATCAAAATAATATGGATCTTACATCTATGATGATAGGCTTCCATGCGTAGGTGTGCAGATTCTTGACGTGAACGGGATATGATTGAAAAGGAAACGACCGAAGTTCAACGTTGCAGAACTTCTTAACCTGCACAGTTCAAAATGTGAGAAAAGGCTAAGATTTCGAATGCATCTATTGACCTGTATTCATAAAGGGACTAGATGTAGGCTTGGTTTACACCCTAACATATAAGATCGAGTTCGTCCATTGGTTTACGAATTCCCTAATAGTTTTTGAAAGAGCAATTATATAATTATTTTCCCTATTTTCCCGCAATTTTCTATTTCATTAATAAAATAGGGGGAAATAAAGTAAATTTCCCCCATTGTTTTCATGAACATAATTTCCCCTCTATTCTGTACAAAATAGTAGGCAAATAAAGCATGTTCTACCTCTTTATTCTATTTCTACTATTTTCCCTCTTATTTACTCCTAGTTCTTTGAAATGGGAGAGGGGCTATTTTCTTCCTATTTTCCACCTTTCCTTTTGAGAAAAAGCATTTCTGTGAAAGATCGTGAAAAACTGACTCTTTTTTAGTATGAAAGCTCACGTAATTATCAAGAGCATGGCAATGCAGTCCTATGTAGTCAGTTATCTGGATAGCATGAAATTAATCTCCCGTCGTTTACTTGAACCATTTTAAGCTTATACTCAAATCCTGTTAATGATATTTGGAAAGGCAACTTCGCTCTTTCAATGTCTATTTTAAGTATGCTTTTTGAGAATTCCAGTTGAAAGTCTTTTTTAAAGAATCATCGTTTGCGCATTGCAATTAATACACAAAAAATACATTGTACTGTATGATGCACCTACGTGATGAAACAGTACAAAAGTATACTTATGTTACAAAACAACAGCGGTTCATCTTTGAGTTTCTACATAATATCTTTAATCAATTCATATTCTTTGTTTTAAAAAAAAATCGTGATTTCGAGTAGGTCTCCTTGTCTATTTTCCACATGTTTTTTTTTTTATTTTCGCGCTATTTTAATAATCCTAATGGGCATGCACAAAGTTTGAAATATTCCCATTTTAAAATACGTTGAATATAAATGACAGTAAAATAATCACCATTTTCTTAGCATTTTCTTCCTGGTTTTTCCCTACTTTTCTGTTTTTCTCTCCAAATAAAACCCAAATAGCCAACTGTTAAAAAGTGTTTAAAAACGAGATATTTTATTCCTGTAACAAAAACTAATTCTTCCTATTAAAGGGATACTCAATCGCCGATTGTGGACGTTTTTATGCCGCGAGAGGGCACCGTGTTCGTTACCTGATCATGCGGGGCGCAAACCTCGGATAGACAGGTCGCCGCACAAACATGCACGCTTCGCCTGAGCTCGAGCTCTCGTGCGAGATTCGGTCGGCTTCGTGCAGTCCGAAAGATAATCCCAGTAGTCCAACGGACGCGTTCGACGCACAAACTTTGTGTACGAGTGAATGGGGCTTACGCGATCCTGACTTTCCCCACAGCCGCCTGGTTGCGTATCCCTTTAATTATTATTCTATTTTCATTCTATTTTCTTTTTAGTTTCATCAACTTTAAAACGGAGTAAGCTCTTGTACCAATACGTATTTACTATGATAATCAGAATGTGCTTAAATAGTGTGCCAAGTTTTAGGGCAATCTAATGATCCCTTTATAAAGAGTTATGTTGGGTTCTAATACTCCTTTTGTCATCTTCGCTCACTACTTCGCAAGTCAGAGTACTTCAATAGACTGCAAACTTTAGACCCTTATTTCTCATTATTTTGAGTAATATTATGTGAGACTGGGCATTCTACTCTATCTTTAGTGGGTTAAGAGCATCCAATCCTAATGAGTTATACATCGTTTTTTACGACAAAATTGCATGCTTTCGAACAATACCTCCTCATTACCATTCTTTTCCTGGTGATGCTACAACATGTCTGATATAGCAATTCCTATGTAGGCATTGTGTGGTCTATTAGAACAGATGGTCATCTTTGGCAAAGCTACATACCACTGTCTCTCCTTAGCTCACTAATGATTGACAGATGATGTCATAACATGAATGAAATATGGGGCATTTCTTTAGGGTGGAGCTTAGCATGTTTGAGAACATGATTTCAAAAATATTTTTTATAAATAATGAAACACACATATATATATATATATATATCCTGAAAGGATACTTTTTTCTAATTACTTTAAGAATATGGAGGTACAACACAATCTAAATTTTGTACTTTTGACAGTTTTTAGTATACCCATATTTTTCTTCTCTGGATTTTCTTGTATCAGTTTTTTTCCGACCCTGAATATTTGTCTCAGTTTGATCTCCCATAACTTAAAAACGGAGTTAATTCTTGTTATGATACGTGTCCACTATAATAAGCGGGATGTGTGTACTTAATATTTTAAAGGCGTTACTCGGAGATGTACAAACAAATCAAAATGCAATAAATTTGGAATCAACGGGAAGGGGAAGATGCCCTAAAACATTCTATTAACCTTCGAAATCCATAGGTTTTCATAAATTAATATTATTCTGTTTCAAATGTGTGCAAAAATGTTCGCATATTTTCGCCCCGCCAGCAGTTTCTTTTTAACCCTTGGAAATGTGACGTAATACTCGGGACACACTTGCTTGCTTCTAGCTAGCTCACGATCACGTCAATACAGCGCGCGCACATAACGTTCACGGTTCGCGGTAAGCTACTGATTTCTTCCAATCTTTGAAAATCTTGTGGACAAAATGTCTGACTTTGGCCCTGATTCAGATGTTAGAACCTGAAATCACACCGTGATTCCATCAATCACTGGGTGAATCACTGCAGCAGCCACACGCACATATACGATTCATACAGTTACAGTACAGTCAAGTCGTATATTGTAAGCTAGTTGTCCCGAGAATGACGTCATTTTTCTAGTGCAAGAATTCTCGCTTTCGTGGCTCATCTGAAACCCTGTCAATGGTTTTGAAAAAAGTCCTGATACTCTTTTTGAACAAGCTTATATCTCTAAAATAATTTCAAAAGTATTCTTTGGGGGATTAGCTTTCCGAAAATGTATAATTTGTCCTATTTCTTATTATATGGGACATTTCTCCGGTTATCTGCTTTAAGTTCTAGAACAAGCTGATAATTCCTTCAGAGAGATTTCTATTGAGTTCTAATCCTGTACTGTCATCTTGTTAAAATGCTTCAATAGACTGCAAACTTTAAAAACCCTTATTTCTCAAAAGTAAGCATTCTGTGGGACTAGAATTCTTCTCTTTGTAAAGTGGGTTAAGAACATCCGACGCTTTTATGAGTTACATATCATTTAAAAGCTGAGAATCTCCTCTTTCAGATTCAGACCTAAACTAAAAATTCATAGCTGGCGACTTTTTGGTGGTTTTTTGGTGCCTGAACACAAGTGGCATAAGCCCAATTAGTCCAATACCAATTTGGTCCATCAATCATTTGGTCCACATTTCAGTTGGTCTAACTTCAGTTGTTCTAATGTCATTTCGTCTACACCGATTTTGTCTAATAACAACTTGGTATATTTAAAATTTCATCTAATTAGCACTTGGTCCTATTACCGTTTGGTCTGATTCAGGCCTATTTAGAGGGGGTTAATTGTCGGTCAGAAAATGAAAAAAAGGGCATTAAATTGCTATTAAAACCTCGTTTCGAAAAAAAATGCTAAACCTTAATAGATAAATTCGAATGCAGTTCTTGTGTTACGAATAGCGAAATATCCTCAAACATATGTGACCCGACGCCTCAAAACCTACAATAAGTCGCCAAAATTATTTTTTTTTTGTTTTATACATTTTCTGAAAGTAGAGATTCTCAGCTTTCCAATGGTATATCACTTGCCTAGTTTACTCAATGATAACACCTTTAAATATCACATTTAGAATCAGTATGTAACCAGCAATCAATAACTCCTATTCAGAGAAAATGGCCATTTAAGTTCGGAACAAAAGAGTGCCAAACCTTCGCTCTCTCTGTGCGCCCAAGTAAAACTGGGTATTCAAATGGCCATAGCAACCGGTGTGAAGGGATTATCAGATTAGGCTGAATTTTGGCACGCTGCTCCAGAAGGACCTATTCATTACTCACTCCAAAAATCAATTTAACACCTTTAGAGGTAAAGTAGTAATTCGGCATTGAATGAAAGTATTACAAAAGCTCTACAAACATTCATTAGCTCGACAGGTGAAAAAAAGGAGTCATTTCAAAATGCCCCGAAAACATATTTCTAAGTCGAATTACGACTCACAAACTTTAGACATGATAGAATGATAATGAAACTACCCATTTCTATCAAAAACAGAAAATCGACTGATGCAAGCAAATTTACTATTTTGGGCTGTTTGCTACGTTGTGGTCCGTGCGACTTATTGTAGGTTTTGAGGCGGCGGGTCACATATAGATCTATCCATAGATTGTACAAAACGCACCTTCAAAAAATATATAATTCGAAAGAAATGTTGGCCAATCTATTTTCTCGCTTCATTCTCCCGGCTACAAATACCGATGTATTCATATTACGATGCAGTGACAATAATATCACATCGAAATGAAATTCCTTAATGAAAAAAAATCAATGGGAAATATTTATGTCTGCTACCCTGCTCCCCCTTCCTTTCACAATCTAATTCTCTGAGTTTACTTCTTTCCTTCCGAAAAATTTGCTAATTGGATTTCCTTTGAAACGTTTTCTACTAAACGGTGCCTTTCGGTGATTTCATATCGATTCTTGCTCTCCATTTAATTCCCACCTATCAATACTCAAAATAATATGGAAATGACATGGGATCCTCAGTACACCATTCTTCCACAGCTTTTGCTTTTCCGTTTTCTGATCTCTAGTTTGCAATGTCTGAAGGTCCGATGATCCGGGGGGGGGGGGGGGGTCAAAGTAAATTTTCCGCTTGCTAATAAACTTACCTAGGTTGGTACCCATTTCTTTATTTAGGCTCACTTTGCATCTACAACAATAATAATAATAATAATAATAATAATAATAATAATAATCTCAAAAAAATAAAATGGCATAAAACATGCCTCAATAACATATTAAATTGTTGTCTGTTTGTTTTTGGTCAGTATAACCACATGAGCAATATTTTTGCGTACAGGAAAAAAAAACATAATTATTAGACCTATCTTATTTACATTAGGAAAAATTTTTTTCGTAAATTTGGACCAAATGGATATTGGACCCAATGAATCATAGATCAAACATTCATTAGACAAACTAAAAATTGGATCAAATGACTATTACACCAACTGGGCAATAGACGAAATGATCATTATTAGTAGAGACGTGATGATTAGACCATGTGGATATTAGACGAATTGTATTTTAGCCGAAATGGCTCTTAGACCAAATGGGTATTAGAACAAACTGGATAATAATACAAAGTGGTAATTAGACAAAATTGGTATAGGCCAATTGGTAAGTAGACCAGATGGTTATTGGACGAAATGGTTATAGACTAACTGGTTATTAGACAAAATGATTATTTAGTGGACACAGAGACAATTAGACCAGCTTGTTATTGGACGAAATACTGTTAGACCAAATGAAGTTAGATAATATGACAATTAAACCAAATGGCATTGTACCAAATGGGGAAAAAAGGCTTTAATATATGTGTTTTGTGAGTGATTCCGAGTTTGAGAAAAATAGGAGAAATATTTGAAATCTAACTTCTTTCTTCCTATTTCATAACGTTTTCTTATTTTCAAACTATTTTTTTAAATTTTTCTTCCTATTTTCTTAGACCCCGAATTACTAAGAAAATAGGGAAAGACTGCTTAAAATTGTTCCAAACCTAGTTTCTTTTTTGTCTCTATTACCAAATTGGGAAAAATAGGGGCCATTTATATATTGGGGATACGTTTCTAACTGTATTTATCCCCTTTTTTAGACTTTTCTATTTTGACTAGATTTGACACGATTTTGCAATCATATAGAAATATGTTATCATAATATCAATTTAAATTCATTGTACGTCAATATTGATTTCATAGGTGACTTTCGTTACAGAATAACCGTGATAGTTATGATACGGAGAGGCTAATACTGTTACCCCTGCCCTTTCTTGACTCTTTTATTTGCTATATAATATTTGTTGGCTATCTGTATGAATGATATCAACAACGAATGACGAAAAAAGAAGAATATATTACAAATAATACCATTGGTACCGTTGAATTGTTTATTCCTAGGTCATAAACTATGATCTTTTTGTCAGGCATGTATTTTTGGACACTTGCGATGAAGGGTAATGCTTCATGGTAATGATTCTGAGAGAAGGCAGAAACGATTGCTATCCGCTCATACAACTCGTCGATAGACGGCACAGTTTGCTCAATATCAATGGGTAGGTTGATCTGGATGAATGAAAAGATAATATGCAATAACAAGTCAAAACGGAATTGGAATGATATGAGAAAATGTATTCCCTTTGGTTATTTTCTTAAGTATATGGAATTGAATTATCATAAATAAAGCTGTTATAATGCCATATGTATAAATTTAAGCAAAATTAACTAAATGAGATAACACACAAGAAAACAATGATTGTATTGGGCAGAGAATTAGTTTATAAGTTTAAATCATAAAACAAAGGTGAATACTCTTTTGTATCATATGCGACTTTCACTGAGAAGGTGAATGTGAAGGCCCCCACATTTTCTTCTGAAGAGAAGTGCAACCAGCATTATTATTGTTTTTTAATGTAGGGTGTCCAAAAGACACAGTCTCAAATTACATAAATGATAATATCACGTTCCTATTCTCGGAAAGCAAAACATCGCATCATTATTTTTAAAAACTCAATAATGTACATGAAGTAAAACGATTTAAATGATCTCCAAACTGCACCTCAACAATGTAGACTATTAATTAAATGTCGGAGGTATAAATTAAATATAAAATTAATTACCGTTAAGTTCACGACTCCAGTATTCAGGTCTCTCTCCCAGGTTTTAGAGTCTCCATCGTGGCTTTCGTTACCATGGGGACGACTCTCATCATCCTGATTTGGCAGCATTGGACGGTTCTTCGTTGACAAATCAGATCCAGCAGGCAGCTCTGTTAATGTATTGCCGACGACAGGCATGGCAGGTGACTTACTATCGATAGAGACTATATACATTTCGAAGGGTGTAAAAACGAATGACAAAACAAGGGTAATAGTTGAAAGGCTAATCTTTAGAAAATGTTGGGCTACAAATCCAAATATTTTATTCAGTTGGTGCTAAGCAAACACTTAAGTAACATTAAAATTAAAATTGAATTCTGGTTAAAATTAACCAGAATTCAATAACGAAAGAAACCAAAGTTACAACATTGCTGCGCCCCTTTATCCCGCATTGAAATCACAAAAGTGCACGCCATTTTTACTATTCTTTTTTTTTCTATTGTTTTGAAGAGAATGTTTCTTAAAGTCAAAATATGAAAGTGTGTTCCGATCAATACGCTATAAATATGGATATATTACATTTTTCAGAGATCATACATACTAAAAAAAAAGAGGCGTATATGGGATAACATGATTTATATGCAGTGCCTCCCCGAAATAAACGAAACCGAGATTTATCAATATTTAAGTATATCTTAATCACAATTATGATTGATAAATTATACATATTTGTAAACCTTGGATCCTCTGCTTCTGCTTCATTTGATGCCACGCATATGATACATAATTCACGCATGAGTGAATAAAGACAATATGGAGGAGGGCTACCAAAAACTTCTTGGCCAACAGAAGATCATTTTTTTTTTAAAGTTCATTTTCTGCCCTTTCATATGGCACCTCAATCGGGAGAAATGAGGCAGGGATGACAAAGTTCTGTTGGTGTAAAGTGATTCTTGCATTTCCAAGATTTATTAAACGAATCCGTTTCCACTGGCTGCCTGTCCTAGCAATAAACAAAAACAAGACAAAAGACTTCATGCATGGCTGATCGTCAACAAAATGGAGTGGTGAGTACAAAATGATAAAAGCTGATTGATAGTGAGGTACTTTTTCATTATTAAACACTTGACCATGCAGTTAACAACAGAGCAACGAGTATTTCTGGTAACAGACGACTTTGTGGTAGCCCTGCTTCATATTGTCTTCATTCACTCATGCGTGAAGTATGTATCATACGAGTGGCATCAATTGAAGCAGAAGCAGAGGATCCAAGGTTTACAAATATGTATCATTTATTAATTATAGTAGTGATTAAGATATAATTAAACATCGATAAATCTCGGTTTCGTTTTTTCTGCGAACACTGTATATTGGTGGGGGGGGGGGGGGGGGGGGGGGTTCTGCGGGATCCTTACATGTAACGTTTATGTTTCCATACATATTTGGGGATTTATTTATCTCATCGAAGAAATAACCAACAAATGTCAATCACACCGAAATAGTCGTCTGTTTTTTTCAAAAAGCAATAGGGTGAAGTAAGACAATTTGGAATACTTTTACTTTACAAACAAGTCCAATAAATCTAATTTGGTACACTATGGGTGGTCAATTTTGATACTCACTGTTTACATCATAACTTATCGAGATGTATATGACGAGAGAAATCGTCAACGTAGCCAACAGGATAATCACAGGTTTGATTTTCAGCGGCATTGCTCAGGCACAACCTAAAAGTACATAGGGGTTGTATTTTATGAATATTGTTTACACCAAAGCCGTTTCATAGTATAGAACTTCAATTTCATAAAACATAAAACAAAACAACGCAAACAAACAAAAAATATCAACGGAAAGTACTTAAGTTTATGTGATCTTCTGCTCAAAATTCTAGTTAAAATTTTCGTTCTTAATGCATGATGGAAGTGCGCGATTTAATGTTATTTTTTTAGGCCATTGAATATTAATGTTGTTGAGCATTCAAATTCAAAAGAAATCGAATGTCTACACATCAATTTGTCTGCTGTTTTTATGAGTTTGACCAAGAAAAACTTAATACTTATTATCTTCGATACGTAAAAAAAAAAAAAGGTCCTCAGCGTATTAGGGTATTTTTTTAACTACTTTTTAAACAGTAAAAAATTGCAGGTGGTGCTGCAGCACCCCTCCCCCCCCCCCCGCACCCCAGGTTCCCAGGCCCCTGTGTGTTTTGCATTATCAGCACTCTATTTTAGCTCTTCTATGCTTAAATATTTCTTTCTCAAGGATTGTCGGTCTCCTGGGATCAACCCCCAATGTAATGTTTGTGTTGATGCAGTTATGGGAACTACCATTTGAAGTAACGGCAAAATAGTGTTTAAAAAGTACAATGGACGGATATCTGAGTGGGAGTTTGATTTCGAAAAACATATTCCAGTTTCTGGTTTGTTTCCTTCCTACAATGAAATGTTGGATTGACAATCTTATGGGGTGTTGCAATCAATTGCAAATTGTAAAGCAAATTAGAACAAACATTTTGAATGGTTCAGGTTCTGCCAATTCAAGATGCGCTTGCAACAATGATTTTGATTTGTCAGTACCGATCAGTAGCAACTTGCAATCAATCGCAACTTTGTTGCAACACCCCATTAGTATCTATCTTCAAAATTCACGGTCAGTCCGGTATAATCAAGTGATGTTTCTGAATTTAAAAAAACACAAGGTGTGGTATGGGGAATTATTTAATAGAATTGACATTACTTTTGTCAACCTCGCTCACATCTATATAGAGGCGGTCAGTGGAGCTAGACGAAGTCTCAGTGAAACAGCCGTCGATACAGAAGACTGAAACTTCCGGTCTAATTTATAAAAAGACCTTTCATTTTGTCAGTCAGGGAGACTGCCGAGTTTTTAGGGAACGACTAAATTCCCCACCAAGAGGGAAGATTGATGGCCTTGATGAATTATTCATGACCTTTCACAGCTTTCTGTCTGCGGATCGACGCGTGCAAAGTCAATGACCATCGCTAATTTGCACTCAGAGCAAATCCTAAGGGCGCGGCACACTAAGTTTCTAATGAGCCCAATCTTGTATGAAGTTGCACTGTACGAGTCCCATCTCGTGTATTGCCCGGTGAATGTGGGCTTGCGGTAGACGGAAGTGATAAATTTCCCATCACTTCTCTCCACGAGAACGTCGAGAAATGGGAGCGCATTGGACAGTTCAATTTCACAAGTGAATTTTAGCGCGCATTTCATGAAAGCCAACAAAAATGTTAGCGAGCGCGGGTCCTAATGGGGATCCCATAGCCACACCATCTATCTGTGAATACATCGTATCATTGAAACTAAACTCAACCGCGCGAGTGGCCAAGTTCATGAGATCAATGAATACGGGCTCGGGAACAGGTGGCGAGTCTAAGTCACCATGATAGAGATAAGAAGCACAGATGTCAATAGCTTTTTTCAGTGCATGGCACGTTGGTAAATAGGCTAGATATATCGAATGAACACATAACACAATTTCTATTATCAAGGGGCAGATCGTGTACGAGTTTAGCAAACGTAAACGAATCTCTAACAGTATGAACAGACAAACCATCTAAGACTGGCTGAAGTTGCTCGCTTATGGGCCAGTCACAAATCAGTTGCGATGCGTCGGCGATGGGTAAAACCCGGGAAATTTTAACAAAATCTTGAGACAGATCTCACGATTTTGCACCCGTCGGAGGCGCTCTCCGGACGCCTGCGGCTTGTCGCAGATTTTTTAGGCATCGCCACACCCGTCGCGGTCCCCAACTTTGAACTTAAAATTTTAAGATTGCTCGCAAGATTTTTCACCCATTTTGGGCATCCCAGACATAATCTCCGATGACCTACGATGCCCTCCGATTAATCGGAGGCGTCCTCCGAATAATCTGAGACTAGTCGCAAGATTCTGTGTGGATGAGGGATACCACGCTACAGTGTACAGGGAGAAATACAGATGACCGAGGTCAAGAAACCCTCCTTTTCCCCCACATATACCCAGGGGGAAAAAAAATTAAAAGAAAAGACGCTCGCAGATATCGTCTCCGATCCCCTCCGATGCAATCGGAGGCGATCGGAGGCTAATCCCACGATTTTTCGACAAAACCGGGTCAAAATCCTTGAAAAAATCTCAGACAATGTGACTGCTCCACTATTATTAGGATTATTTCTAGGATTGTTCAATGATTCTTTATTTTCTACGACGACCCCCGGCCAAAACTAATCCCCGACAGATCGCCGACATTGTGACTGGGCCATAAAACCCGGGAAATTTTAACAAAATCTTGAGACAGATCTCACGATTTTGCAACCGTCGGAGGCGCTCTCCGGACGCCTGCGGCTTGTCGCAGATTTTTTAGGCATCGCCACACCCGTCGCGGTCCCCAACTTTGAACTTAAAATTTTAAGATTGCTCGCAAGATTGTTCACCCATTTTGGGCATCCCAGACATAATCTCCGATGACCTACGATGCTCTCCGATTAATCGGAGACAATAATCTCAGACAATGTGACTGCTCCACTTTTATTAGGATTATTGCTAGGATTGTTCAAGGATTCTTTATTTTCTACGACGACCCCCGGCCAAAACTAATCCCCGACAGATCGCCGACATTGTGACTGGGCCATTAGCCATTTTGCCAGTTCATGCTGCGCTGACCCAACCATCGATAGAATAGGACGAAGCGGAACGTTGGTTTTGTGGGTTTTGGGGAGGCCGTACATGCGGGGTCTTAGCGATCCATGTGGTCGAATTCTATCATAAACTGCGCCGCGTTTACATAAATCTAATAAATGTCGTTGGAGCTTGGTTTCCAAAGTGGCTGTGCGATCATGTTCTGGGACAGCACCTATGCGACAAAACTTTGATTCATCATGAAGAATGTCAGACACTTTGTCAACATAGTCACTTTTATTCAGAATGACGACACCGGCGCCCTTATCGGGTTTGCATATATGAATATCAGGATTGGCTTTAAGTCCGCGTAGTGCTACCAAGCATTTGCGAGTCATGTGAAAATCTGACATATCATTGGGAATGCCACAATACGCATGCGCAAGATCTGATAAGCGCGCTTTGATTTGATTTGATTTTATTTTATTCGTCAGGTATATTGCAATACAAACATAACCAGGTACCATGACAGGATAGCCCATGAAAGCCGAAATGGCTTATTTCCAATGGGGTCCTTACCTAAATAACTGATTAAAAAATACACTAGGAAAACACATTAGTACGGCTACTTTGAGTGACTCTCCGTCTTCCTTGGAAGTAGGAATGTGTCTAAACAGCTGAGAGTACAACAACTCAAATTTTGCGAATACCTCTTCTCGATTGATTTTCGACTTGGGCACGCCGAAATTAAAGCCATGTGCTAACACAAATGCCTCTGTGTCGGAAAGCACGTGAGCAAAGAGGTTGGTGATATGGACTCGCTTATCCTGGATTGTACTGCCGAACCGATTTATTTATTTATTTATTTATTTATAAAATATAGTGTGAACATCACATGGAAATGAAATCAAGACTAACATTTTAACGTAAATATGATCACAATAATATATAGACATGAATAATAAATTGTATACAGTAATAGAACGTATAATAACATACAGAGGTATGTCGACGAAATAAGCCCGAAGGCTTGAAGCATCGCCACACCTTTAAGCATAAAATTGTTGTTTAACTATGAGTTGTGGGCACAACAAACAAGAAACTAACCTTACATTAAGAAAAAAGAAAGAAAAAAAAATACAGTAAACACAGGAACAGGATACAGAATGAATATACATGTACATTAACAGAAAGGAAAAGTGAAGAGAAAGAAGGGTGAGGAGGAATGGGTCCCAATTAAACCTGGTATTGCGCATAAGCAATAATCACTCTGACTATAATACACGCAATGTTATGGATAAAAATATGGAAATTACTTTTACATATATTAGCAGTGTTCACATTTTTGAAATAAGAAGACCTTTAACAGCTTTTTTATAGTACGCATATTCCGAATATCATCTGGTAATGTATTCCAAACATCTGGACCATTATGCCTAATAGACTTGTGAGCCAGCACTGAACGGGGATTAAATAAATGCATATTAGATGACTGTCTTGTTGGATAGGCATGAACATCACTGTTCTTCCGAAACATGGAAGAAAAACAAATGGGTAAAGTATTGTTATTACATCGATACATTAAATAGGAGGTTTGAAGAAAGTTTATATCATTAATTGTCAAAGTCCTCAGTCTAATAAATTATGGCTGCGTATGGTCACGGAAACCAGCTCCCGAGCAAATACGAACTGCCTTCTTTTGTAATAACATAATATTTTCTGTAAATTGTTTAGATGTCGCCCAAAGTACATTACAATAACAAATATATGGCAAAACCAGTGTATTGTACAATGAAAATAGTACTCTGTTAGGAACAATAAACTTCATCTTATACAATACCCCTATGTTTCGATAAATGGGTGTCCTTATGTATTTTAAATGGTCACTCCAAATAAGATGCTCATTGATAAATACACCGAGGAATTTGGTGCACGTTTTCCTTTCTAACGACGCCACATCAACATTGACATCAATATATTTTTCTTGGATTTTTATTGGACCTTCGTCCCCTAAAGTGAATATAATTTGTCTTCTATACATTGAGTGATAGCCTATTGCTTCTAAACCAATGAGTCAATTTTGGCAGTTCATTATTTATTCTTTTTTGAATGACCTTTACATCACGGTGGGATAAAAATACACTAGTGTCATCAGCAAACAATATGTAATTTAAAATTATAGAGACATTACAAATATCATTGATATATATCAAAAATAAGAGCGGGCTTAGGATTGAGCCTTGGGGAACACCACACTTTAACCCTAATATATCGGACTCGGCACAGTTATAATATGTGTATTGCTTTCTATTAACTTGAAAACCAATCCAAACTGATGCCCCTTATTCCATAGTGTTGCAATTTATACAAAAGTACTGTATGGTCTAGCGTGTCAAAGGCTTTGCTCAGATCTATAAAAACAACAATGGTGTGCTCCCCAGCTGCCAGAGCTCCAGAAACATGATCATAAAATTTTAACAACGCAAAGTCTGTAGATTGTGCTTTTCGAAATCCAAACTGGTTAGGGTTGAAAACTTTATTTTTATCAAGAAAGAGAGAGTCTATTATGAACTATCCTCTCAAGGACTTTAGAGAAACTTACTAAAACTGATATTGGTCTATAATTTGTGACATTTAAAGTGCTATCTTTCTTATAGACAGGAATGACCTTGGCCAGTTTGAATGAGGATGGAAACACACCACTTAATAGAGACATATTACATATATGTACAAAGGGCGTCAAAATTGAACCAATGATTTGTTTTAAAAAGGATGAGCTTATTTCATCATAACCAGCTGATCTACTGTTTTTTAAGGAAGACACTATATTAAACACCTCGTGATAATCTGTTGGCTTATGAAAAAGTGAACATTGTACCTGCTCTTTTAAATATTGCTTAAAGTTGACATTGTCAGTACTGATTTTCTTAGCTTGACTCGGCCCTAAATTGGTAAAATAGTCATTAAAAACATTAGCTATATCACCTGCCGCCGTTACCTCTTTATCTTCATAAATGAGTTTCTGACAACTTTCAGCTTTTCTCCCTTTACAGAGAATGTCATTTACAACCTTCCAGGTAGATGACAGGTCACCCCTCGCCAGATCAAACTTTTTAGAGTAAAATAAGCTACGTGAAGTTCTTATAATAGTTGTTAACTTATTTCTATATTTTTTATATTTCTCTTTATTATCAGGAGTTGGCTTTCTTACGCACCTTTTATATAATGCATTCCTCTTTTTAATGGATTTTAATATTCCACTAGTGATCCAGGGTTGTTTACCTGAGCCCTTAGAATTTGATCTGACGAGAGCAATATTTCTATTAAAATAATGGTAGAACTTACTCCAAAACAAATCAAAAGCTACTTCAACATTATTGCAAGCAGTGACTGTTATTGCTTGGGTATCTGCAGCGGTGTATTCCTACAAATCATGTATGCTACATGTATGTTATCACTTACGATACATTGTTGCATGCCTTATGATACACTGTTACATGTGTCGGTATATATACCTCATAAACCCAAATATGCCTTTGTTCTTGAAATATGTCGTGATACATACGAAAGGTTGTACCTGTATTATCATGTTTATGTACACCAAGTCCCATACACACTTACCTCTCATGATGAATTTATGTAAGATTTTCCCCTTTACTGCAATGAGTGATGATAATTTTTATTACGCCTTTCGAAAGCTTTCAAATCGTCGCATCTGTGCCCGAATATCCCGGGTGATCGACGCGTCGATCACCCTGGAAATTCGGGCCCAGAAGATTTCGATGAGCGTATTGTGAACACTTTGACTGAAACAACCAATGATGAAACAACTTTGGCATTTACAAACGAAGTAAAATATTATACTAAAAATACATTCTTTGAAAAGAACAAATTATTGTGTAAATTGTGCATATTCCACTTGAATATAAGTACCGGTAGTATGAAAAAAAACTTCGCAAGAATGATTTTTTCTCCGCAACAAATCCAATATGAATGTTCTGTTATAAGAATAACTGAAAGTTTGTTTGGCGCTTTTCCGCTCTCATTATAGGCCTACTCTTTAGGTCGACAGTTGAACAAAGAAAAAGAACAAAAACTGTCCTCCTAATGTACCCATTAGTCGTTTATATATATATATATATAATTCATGTAAAGACAAATAATTTCAACTAAAAATCACAATTTTAATGCAGTTTTATGAATTTGAATGACAGGTTATGAGCGTGTACATGAACAAAAGAAGCAAATAGAGTACATAATGTACACTCTACATTGCATTAGGAAACACAAAGTACTTTTTCTCCTCGTACTCACTGCAATAAAAACCATAATTTTAATATGAAAACATGATAAATAGTTTACAAATAACCAATCAAATTATGGATAAGGATATTCTGCCCTTTCTTACTGTAGAGTATAATTATTCATTTGATATGATCTTCCGAGCAGACTGTTGTTCTCAATGCATTCCTTGCAATCAATTCTACTTGAACCTTAGCTTCTATTGTTTCACATTCAGAATGAAATGAATTTACATATTAGCATATATACATTTTGCGTATTTTTGCAATGAAATTGCTTTATGTATGTAACCTAAGCTTGCACACGTTTGTGCTGCTAAAATATAACTACATTCGTACACCATTTTTATTTTCATATACTCACAGTTATTCACATTAAATGTCGTCAATAGCCCTCGTCAACATTCGATAAAACAGGAACTATGTTTGTTAGAATACTGTGTACTATATAGTACCCCTATAGGTCTTATCCCCACAGCTAATCGACGTACTATCATGACTATAGGTTTCCGATCTATGAAAACACCGTTCGATCAGGAACTGATAATATTGCGCTGACGGTATGATTCGTGTACCATTTACTAAAGGCTTACCATCTCTCTCTCTCTCTCTCTCTCTCTTTTCTCTTCTCTTTGATTTTTTTCTTCACAGTATTGTGAAGTATAGAAAGAGCCAAATATTTCAGCCATCGGCGTCTACATACATGTACTTTTAAAGTGGGGTCGCATAGCTGAAAAATAGTGCACTCTTGTTAACCCCCCTCCCCCCCCCCCAAAAAAAAAAATGGCACATTCGAGAATGACTTTGCCATTAATAAGAAAAAAATACATATTGTGTACTCCGCGCATCAATCAGGAATTTTGCACATTCACAATCGTGCTAACATGGGCTTTCATGTGAAGTTGGAAAATAGCCATAGGCCATACGCATACAGTTTTACATTTTTTTAAAAGCCCGACCCCGGCTCTCATTCTGGTCGTGTGGTCGATAGGGAGGAAGTGCTTCATAATCTCATTATCAGTGGATGACCGCAGTAGCCCGCTCTCGTATTGTCAGAGATGATTATTTTTTTTGTTTTGATTATGATTATGGTGATAACAATTTTTGAATACCGCCCTCTATTGGTTGGCTTATGTATATAATATACTGCATTATGATAATACGCCCTAACGGAGACGGATTAAATGTGTATATCTACTAGTGTATTTATATCTTATGTTTATGAGAAATGCTAGGACTCCACTTACGCTTATAAAGATGCCGAAATTCTAGTTGTATAAATGGGGGAATTCAGATAAACAGAAACTGGCGGTACAACACCGATGAACAACAAAATAGTATGATATTATGTGGAAGTAATAATCCCTGCATTCGTTAATTGGGAATGTGAGTTATTTCAAAAGTGACTGCACTCTTAATTAGTCCTGCTATCATCATTTCTTTTTACAATTTCCATTTTAATAGTATTATAAAAGAAAAAGAGGTCTTCCCATGGGGTGCATCGGACACAAATTAGTAATACTCTGAAGGAATCGGTCTTTGAAAATCTAACACGAATAGTATACTCAAATTTATATTGTTCTGCTTTTCTCCTATACATTTTGTAGAAATTTAAAAGCAATATCGCATGTTTATAGTAAACGGCGCTTGTAGCATGTATCCATGTCATATGCTACGCATGTTGCTTTTGCATACAGAAAGACAGCGGGGCGACAAACGATAATTCTGTGAGGAAAAAAATATCCATGATTGTAAAATTGCACAAACTGCTATGTATATGGTTTTAACGCTTACTGTGTCAAGGGTGTTAGCTCTCTT
Organism: Heliocidaris erythrogramma; assembly: GCA_025617745.1. Classification (NCBI taxonomy): domain Eukaryota; kingdom Metazoa; phylum Echinodermata; class Echinoidea; order Camarodonta; family Echinometridae; genus Heliocidaris; species Heliocidaris erythrogramma. Next base: position 31,561,245 of record CM046864.1, read on the forward strand.
CATAATTTTACCGAAATGTGATTAATGCTTACTTTTCAAATGTCTGCATGAATTTTCGATTCGATAAATGTATTTTGTGTATTAGTTCTAATTTATTTGTTGTTTCATTTTGGTCTGTAGATTCTTGTAATTAATGCGCCGAACCAATTCGATATAAACATTTTGCGTTGTATACTTCATCCATTTGATATGTGTTATGTGGATCGTATATTATCCATTAGTTACGCGCCAAATCAATTTCCAATCGATACAAACATTTTACGTTGTATACTTCATTCATTTAATAATTTATTTGGATTGCATAATTATCCCTAAGTTAAGCGCCAAATCAATTTTTGATTCGATAAATGTATTTTGCGTCTTAGTTCTAATTTATTTGTTGTTTCATTTGGTCTGTAGATTTTTTGTAATTGATGCGCCGAACCAATGTTCTATTCGATATAAATATGTAGCGTTGTATACTTCATTCATTTGTTGCTTTATTTGGGGTATAGAATCCCCATAAGTTACGCCCCAAATCAATTTTTGGTTCTTTAAAAACATTCTCCGTTGTATGAGTTCATTCATTTTGTTGTTTTATTTGGATTGTAGATTATCCATAAGTTTCGCCCTGGGATGTTTTATGGAGTACCCGTCCATATTTTAAAAATGTCAATAAATGAAGTTATTCGACCGGTAAGCTTTCTCATTAATAGATCCATTGTCCAAGGTGTTCTTCCAAAGAAATGGAAAACTGCTAAAATTATTCCGTTGCATAAAAAAGGTGATAGATCAAACCCAAACAATTATAGACCAATCTCTATCCTTTCTTGTTTATCAAAGGTTCTGGAAATGGTAATCCAAAAAGAGCTTGTGCAACATTTAAATTGTAATAATATACTCACTGTGGATCAATCAGGATTCAGTCCTAAACATTCTACTTCAGTGGCACAGATTACAGTCATAAATGAATGGTTAAAAAACATTGATGAGGGAAAGTACACTGGTGCGGTCTTTATTGACCTACAGAATGCATTTTACTTGGTTAATATCCAATGCCTGCTTGAAAAACTAAAAAGAATTGGGATTAACGGAATGTCGTTCAATTGGTTTCAAAATTACCTTTCTGAAAGGAAAATTGTAACCTGTATTGGTAACGGCAATTCTGAAGAACGTCCTATCAGACTCGGGATACCCCAAGGATCTATTTTCGGTCCACTGCTTTTCATAATTTTTATCAATGATTTATCCTCTGTTTTTAAGTCGTGCAATATTCGTTTATACGCAGATGATAATGTAATTTACTTTTCCCATAAAGATCCCGTCATAGTTCAATCAACGCTAAATAGAGAGTTGGTCAATCTGGATGGATGGTCAAAAATAAATAAAAAATGAATTATGATAAAACAACGTGCATGCTTTCTGGAAATAGACATATGCTCACAAATCACAGTGAGTTAGATTTAAGAATAAATGGTCATATTATTAATCATGTAAAATCTTTGAAATACTTGGGTGTATATTGATTCAGAACTGAAGTGGGATGTCCATGTTAACCACTTAAGTGAAAAAGTCGGTCGTATGATTTCGTTAGTCCCTCGTTTAAGAAAATTTATTAACAGAAATAACTTGAAAATTGTCTACCAAAACGTTATATTACCAAATTTAGAATATGCTGAAATTATATGGCAATCCTAGATGAAAAACATGCAATTCAGTAACAAAAGTTGCAAAATAGGGCAGGGAGAATTATTCTTTATAATTATTAAGACTCGGTCACATTTTTCTATTGATTCAATCCATGAAATACTGCAATGGGAGACTCTGAAATCTAGGCAAAAATTTAACACTCAAATTATGATTTTTAAAGTCCTTAATAAATTCACTCCGATTTATTTAACAGGACATATATTTTACACCTCAAGACCTTATCACTTACGAGAAAAAAATATTGTCCCTTCCGAAACCCCGAACAAATTACTGTAAACGCACATTTTTCTATAGGGGGGCTAAATTATTTAACAGCATTCCTCAACGTATCCGTAATTGTTCAACCTTACATTAATTTAAATTAGCACTGTCACAACTGAGACCTTAATTTCGTTTTATTTTTTTTTTCTTGCATTATGTATGACATGTTTGTTGTTTGCATCACAATTCTTTACCTTTCTTCTAGATCTCCCTTTGTGTAATATTTTTATTTGGTCCCCATGGAAGACCAGTTGCACTGATATGGGTGTAGCTGATAATGGGCTTTCCAACCGTCTCTTATCTTCTTATCCCCTAATTTAAATCAATTGTAAATTTACTTTAATGAATGTTATACAATTGTACATTTTCATGTATTATATGTGTATTTTTGTGTATTTATATGTTGATTCATTATGTTCATCTTATGATATAATACACTAAGGATTACGGGCTCTTTTTTTGGTTCGAATAGGCTCCTCCCCTGGCCTGGTCCCCGCCTTTTGGTACCCACGGGTGGGGAAGGGTTCTTAGGGTGGTGGGAGGCACTTCTTGAGGGCTGACATCCCGTCCATATTTCATAAATTCATTTTTAAACATTGAATTTCCGCAGGGAGTAGGCCTAATAATTCCACCAACCCATGAAGCGGGTTTGTAGCTTCAGGCCCAGCCAACCCATATACCTTTCCCTGTGAAGGGGAGCTATGCCAAAGAACAGCATGGCCATATATCCGCATGGCTTCAGTGTACAGTACAGTATTATACACACGTGTTAGACCGTTCGCACGTACGTGTACAGGTCATCATACAGGTATAGAGTTACATCATTTGAAGCTTCATGGTCACACACACAGTTTAATGTGTATGTTTCACGACGTTCGCTACCGATAATTTGACACTTTATCAAAAAATATTTCCATAATGATTATGAATACGTATAATGATATTAATCCCTTCTCCCCTAGTAGTAGGGGGGAAGTCAGAATTTAGTATAAGGCGGGGAAAACAAGTGCAGGTTTGTCAACTTTTGGAAAAAGCAGACCTGGGGGGGGGGGTCCCTCCATAATTCTCTGACAAGCAAAAAAAAAGAAGGTTTCATTCTAAAAGGGGGCGGGGCACAATCAACAAAAGGGCGGATCGTCTATGGTCAAAATGCATACTTTCCTGCCATTGAACGGGGGGGGGGGGGTGGGGATGGCACCGGCCAGAAGCACCCCCCCCCCCCGGGTCCGCCAATGGACATGTTGTAAATACTTCTTGGTTTGGTAAAAATAACTTTACCCGACTTTTTTATTTATTCACTTGATTATTGTAACAAATATACGGTACGGTACACAGCTAGCGCCCGTGGATGTCCACGGGGCACACAAGGTGCAGGTTTGTCAACTGTTTTTTTTTGGTCTTGCCAGCTTCTTGGAAAGTCGCTCAGTGGTGGGGGGAGGGGAGTTTGAGGGGGGGGGGGGGGGAGGAGGTGGCGACAATTTTTTTTCCTCAGACCTCCAAAATTCGCTCAGGAGTGTGTGGTTATGATGGGGGTCCCTGCATAATTCTTTGACAAGCAAGAAAGTTTTGCATTCTAAAAGGGGGGGGGGGGCACAATCGACAAAAGGGCGGATCGTACATGGTCAAAATGCATACTTTCCTTCCAAAGGGGGGGGGGGGGTAGGGAGGGCACTGGCCGGAAGTACCCCCACCCTTATCCGCCAATGCACATGTTGTAAATACTTTTTGATAAAAAATAAATTTACCCGACTTTTTTTACTTATGCACTTGATTATTGTGACAATTTAACGGTACGGTGATTAATCATAAACACAGCTAGCGCCCGTGGATGTCCACGGGCGGCTTTTGCTAGTATGATTATAATTGTATATTCTTTGATGACGGAAAATAAAAGAAACAAGCAAACAAACGCGCCAAATCAATTTCCAATTTTTTTTTGGTTTTAAATACATAGCAGACGACAAAGCGATAATGCGATCACGATAATTCCGCTATCGCGTCTTGGCGTACTCCGAACGTGCACGCATAAAAAACGCACAAGCATAGAAAAGTGATCGCGCGGAACTCAACTCGAGCTGAGTTCCGCGCGTCGATCGTTTACGCTATCCTTTATTATTTTTCTTCAAACTCGTTAACCGATAACCTGTAGAATGCTGGGTAAAGTTATTTGGGGTTAATCTTATACATTCTAACTGTATACAAATTATTGGGGGGGGGGGGTGGTATAGAGCCCACAAATGTAAAAATCAACCACAAATGTAAAAACAACCACAAATGTCATAACATGTCAACCACAAGTGTAAAAATAACCACAAATGTTACAAAAATCGCCCACAAATGTAAAAATCTGTTTGACCACAAATGTCAAAACATGTCGCCTACAAATGTAAACATTTCCATTTTTACCACAAATGTCATAACATGTCGACCGCAAATGTAAAAACTCTTTGCTTCCATAATGCACCTTTGTAAGATAGGTTATGATGATATTTATGTGTGCCTGTGTGTGTGTGTGCGTTTGTTTAGCATTATGTCCGAGGACATTTTCGGACAGAGAACAAAAAAAAAATCATGACAACAATGGTCCTCGGAAGGCGGACAATAGTCCTCGAACGTCGAACAATGAATTTATGCCTTATTCCGTCGACTGTCCGAGGACGAGTAACAATAGAGGAACAATAGTTGTCCTCGGAAGTAAAGCCATGTAAACGTGTGTGTGTGTGTGTGTGTCTACCGACAGAGGTATACTTGTCTGACTAATTGGACAGTCAAACACAATAGATTCCTTTATTCCGTCAGGCTTGTGTGGCTTTTTTGGCTGTTTGTGTGGCTATTTGAACAATAGAGAGAGCAAAGGGAAAGACACACAAGTATACCGGCGTGAGTGAGTGTGCGTGCGTGTGTGTGAGACTCCTGACCAATCAAATCCCTAAAATATTGAAACACCCTTTACCACAAATGTCAAAACATGTCAACCGCAATTGTACAAATTCATTAAACTAGTGGTATACTAGTGGTTTCCCTTTTTCATGATCAGTTTACAGAGACGGGGGGGGGGGGGGGGGGGGGGTTGAGGAGCTGAAAATTCACATAATCCATCTACATAGAATAGCAATTTATTTTATAAGCCTCAAGAGGGCGCCTCATATAAATTGAATTTGAAAGTAATTTTGTACTTTTTCATTTACATGATCTTTATTGATTATATATTTAATATATATTAATATTTAATGGTTTAGAAATGCATGGAACCTGTATGTTATCGTTTCAATCTAGTGATAATCAAATATATCATAAAAGTACACGTTGCATGTTGTTTTGATTAAATATGAAGGGTTCATTGCCACTTGGTCTACAGCCAGTTGGTCTAACTTCATTCGGTCTGTTATCAGATGTCTAATGTCTGATAACCATTTAATCAATTATCAATTGGTTTAATTGCCATTTCGTCTAATCATTAAATGGTCTAAATGGTCTTGTTTGCCTAGCTCTTGCTACGACTACGGACTACCATCTGACCATTGCATTGAGGGAGATCATTAAACGGTTCCACGGAGAATAACAATGACGAATGCTCATGAATATGAAATATGGTTAGGATTAGGGTTATGTTTAGGGTTCCTCGCCTCCCCTCCCCCTACCCCCATGATGCTAGTGCCCCCAACATCTGACATATATAGCTAAGCCACTGATTATTGTCCACATGATCCATGCACTGTTTATACGTTTAAAAAGAATTACCTGAACTGAAGGGGGGCGGTGCCAATTCGTCGAAATTTTCACTAACCCCGCGGCCGGGGGTTAGTGGGTGTGCTGCCGGCTTCTTCTTGGTGACCTTCTTGTTCTGTAACACTGTTTTGTGTTTTCCAAGTCTTCGTAGGCACAATTTGAAACAATTTTATTTTCCCTGGGAGATCCACAAATTACAAGCACTGCTTTGTAGTGGATCCCCCATATTTCCTCAGAAATTAAAAATCTCTATTAATCATAATAATAATTTATTTATATGTACAGTCTACTTCTACACTTATGAAAGTAAATTGAATATGTACATATATATTTTTTGATATTTTCTGTAATAATATCTGTAATGCCATTGTCTTTTTTTTCTGCTTAGAAATGAAATAAATACGAATTTGAATTTGAATTTGAATCTTCAACCAAGACTATAGGTACACATTGTCCCGACAAATATACATACACATTTTTTATGACGTAAAATTAAAAGGTAACTTTTCGAGAATATTTTTGAAGTAATTGTATGCATATTTTTTTTTTTTTTTAATTTAATTTTTCTTTATTTACTTATTTATTTATTTATTTTTTATTATTATTTTTTTTTGAGGGGGGGGGGGGGGTCGTGGGGATAAAAAAGAGAAGGAAAAAAGGTGACCTGATGGAGCATGGTATTAATTAATTAATTAATTGCATGTACTTAATTATCTCATGAATAAATTCACTGATTAATTAATTAATCAATTAATATCTTAATGATTTTTTTATTATTGTTTTATTGCACTTTGCGTTTGATAATTTGTTTTTTTCTCATTTCATTTCTTTCGCTATCTTCTCTTATGTATATCTTTAACCTTCTATCATTTATCTATCTTTCGTCATGTTATTCCTTTGCTTTTATCGTTTCATTTTTCCATCTTTCCGTATATCAATCTTTATATTATTTCTTCTATCATCTTTCTCTTTCTCTCTCTCTGTTTTTTTTTTCCTCTTTTATCCTGGGATTATCTTTCTATCATTTTGGCTATTTTGCATTATTTTTTCTTCTTATCTTTATTTTTTATTTTTTATTTTCATCTCTAATTTCGTTATGTTCTTCTTTTCCTTCTTTTTTATATAATCTTCTGTTCCATCTTTCGCCATGGTTTTCTTTATCCTTCCACAATTTCTCTCTCTCGCTCGCTCTCTCTCTCTCCCACTCTCTATCTTTAGTTTATGTCTTTATCGTTCTATCCCATAACCTTCTATCCTCCCTATTGTAATGTTATTCATCGATTAATCTTTACTTCTGTCCTTCCTTATATTACTCTTTATATTCATTGTTCCATCATCTTTCTCTCTCATTATATCATTGTGTTTCTATTCATTATTATCATCATTATTACTATATGTACCACAATGCAGGGAAATGGAGCGTTTTTGGAAGTGGGGACTGACGCCTATAATTGCCCAGGTAAGAACTACGCTTTTCAACATTTTGTGTGCGAGCGAAGCGAGAGGCCAAACATTATTATTAAAATGTGATCTCTTCTGAAAATATATACTGTACATAATCATTAAACAGAATTATATGAAACGTACGTCAAGACAAAAAGTGAAGGGGTTGCAGCCCCATCACCCCCCCCCCCCCCCCCCTCCGGGGGCGGTTACACGGCCTATGCAATGCATATATAACTATGGCAGGCTAACCTATTTGTCTGTAGTATTAGCCCACATGGATATCAGACCAACCGAACATTAGACCAAACGATGATTAAACGTAATGGTAATTAGACAAAGTGATGGTTAGACGATGTGGGTGTTAGACCAAGTGGGTTTAGACAAAATGCCTATTAGACGAAATGATGATAAGACCATTTGGTTATTAGACCAACTGGTTTTAGCCGAAATAGATAGTGGACCAAGTGAACATTAGAAGAACTGATTGTTAGACCAAGTGGTGCTTAGACCAAATGGGTTTAGAACAAATGGGTATTAGACAAAATTTGGTTTTAGACGAATTGGTTATAGTGCTGACTAGACGAAGTGATTATTAAGGAAGTAATATAAGGAAGGACGGAAGTAAAGATTAATCGATGAATAACATTACAATAGGGAGGCTAATGACGTCTTTGACCGTAAGCATCGATTGCGCTGTAGACCTCTGCTCCTCTTCCTATCTATTCTCCTCCTTTCCTCTTCTCCCTCTCTACTATCTACTGTTCTGTTCCGACGCTGCCTGTCTTGTTCTCTTCTGCATCCTATATGTGTTTGGTTTTACTGTTGCGTGTCGCGTCCCTTTCTTATATCTATTTTTTCTTTTTCTTTTTTTTATCCCCGTAGTCCGTCACACTTCATATTTATTTATTTGAGTGACCCACAAACTACAAGCTTGTCTTTTTGGTGGGTCTCTCTTTTCCTTCATATGTTATTTTCCATTGTATGTTGAACATTCTAAACGAAATTTGTTGTACTTTTTGTGTACTTTGTAATTGATATAATGAATTTTCTGTATTATTTGTAAGTGTTATTGTTGGAAATAAAAATGATTTGAATTGAAAAATTGAATTGAAACCAAATCGTTATTAGACGAAAAAAAAATGTTGATTAGACGAATTGGTGATGGACGAATTGTTATCAGATCGAATGATTTTAGAACACTTGGCTATTAGACCAAATGGCATTAGACCAAGTAACAATTTACCATAATGACTTATCTTACATAGGTGCATTATGCAATTAGCAATGACTGGTCAGGAAATCTCACACACACGCACACACACGCACACACACAGCCTTGTATTGCTTTACTTCCGAGGACAAGTATTGTTCCTCTGTTGTTCCTCCGTCCTCGGACAGTCGACGGAATAAGGCACAAATTCATTGTTCGACGTTCGAGGACTATTGTCCGGCTTCCAAGGACCATTGTTCTCATGAGTTTTTTTTTTTGTTCTCTGTTTATAACTTCCACTGGTAGCTGGATTAACCTATCTTACAAAGGTGCATTATGGAAGCAAATAGTTTTTACATTTGCGGTTGATATGTTATGACATTTTGTGGTAAAAATGGAAATTTTTACATTTGTAGGCGACATGTTTTTACATTTGTGGGCGATTTTTGTTACATTTGTCGTTATTTCTACACTTGTGGTTGACATGTTATGACATTTGTGGTTATTTTGACATTTGCGGGTGCAACGTTTTTACATTTGTGGTTGATTTTTACATTTGTGGGCTCTACAGGGGTCCTCAGAGACCCTTTAATCATCTATTATTTCTGAAAATATTGTGTACAAAACTTGTAGGAAATTTATTACCATTTCTTATGATACCAAACATTATTGCTCTACCCAACTTGATGCATAGGAATTATTGAAAATTACATTTGAGTTTCTTTTTTGTGCATTATTTTTTTGTTTCTCATTTATTTACTATTCTTTAAATTTATCTTTTTTAAAAGTCTCCAATTTTCTCTGAAAATTTCGATATAATTATAATCACATATTTATAATGCTTGATTTATGCTTAAAATTTTGATATGCATTGACCACCTTTCCTGTGGTCGAGCAATTGGTGCATGAAAATGACAAATTTATCTGTCACATATGCGTGCCATCGGCAATGTAAGAGTTAAGATTTAAAATATTCTGTATGCCGAAAGAGTGCGCATCATTAGTCTGGGAATGTTATTCCGAAAGAACGGGGAAAATATATCTGTATTTAGATTTTTAATATTAATTTTTCTTATTACTATCATTATTAGTACTGTTACCATTATTATTATTATTATTATTATTATTATTATCATTATTGTTATCCGTTTGCTATTATTATTATTATTATTAACTCTTTCAGTGCCGATGGCACGAATAATTATGTGACAGATAGACTTGGCATTTTCATTTACCAATTGCTCGACCACAGGTAAGGTATATGGTGGTCAATGTTTATCAACAATTTAAGCATAAATCAAGCAATCTAAATATATGTTTATAATTATATGCTACCATAGAAAAGTTCAGAGAAAATTTCAGAAAAAAAGGAAAGATATTACCTTATTTCAACATTAAACAAATGAGAAACCAAGATGTTATGGACAAAAAAGAAACTGAAATGTATTTTTCAATAATTCTTGTACATGAATTTTAGTAAAGTAGTAATGTTTGGTATCAAAAGAAATGGTAATACATTTCATACAAGTTTTGTACATTTTGTGAAATGATAGATGGTTAATGAAGTGCATACATTTGAAAAGTAAGCATTGATCACATTTTGGTAAAATTTCGAACAGAGCTAAATCCGTTGGCACAGTAATAGTAAATATCATTACTATAATTATTATTGTTATTATCATCACCACCATCATTAGCGACGGGTTAAAGTTTCATTTGCTCAGAATGATAGAATGATGTATTATCATACTGGAAAATCGCTAACGTAGAGTTTCCTTTTGGGTGTTTTTCTAATTCGCTAAGCTAGCTAAGCTAAGCTTAGGCTAAGCTAGCCATTCTTCACTCTCATGTATAAGATCATATAAGAATGGCTAATAAGAATGGCTCACATAAGAATGGCTAAGCTAGCCATTCTTCACTCTCATATATAAGATCATAAATTGTTAGCGGCAAACTGCTAGCAGTATAATAGTAGTGCAGGTTGTAATAGTGAGTATACTCGCTATCTGATCTCCCCATATTATAAAGTGTTTTAGCGTTGCTATAGCCTATCTCCTCTCCTCATATTATAAGTGTTTGAGCGCTGTTAGCGGTTATACTCGCTAGATCCTCTGACCATATTATTAACGTTCGACCGCTGTTAGCTGTTCTATTCACTAAATCCTGGTAGCGAACAAGCTTATATATAGGCACCCAGTACTTGTAGGGAAGGGCAGCTAGCGAGTATACTCACTATCCACGCACCCAGTACTAGTAGGGGAAGGGCAGTTAGCGATTATACTCACTATCCACGCTCCCAGTACTAGTAGGGGAAGGGCAGCTACTGAGTATACTCGCTATCCACGCACCCGGAACAAGTAGGGGAAGGGCAGCTAGCGAGTATACTCGCTAGTCCACGCACCAAGTACTACTAGGGGAAGAATTAAAGAATTAAGTGAGACAAATAATAATACAACACACACCTTTATTAAATAGACCAGTATAGAATTTTCCTTCAAATAGTACATTAAAAAAGAAACCATGCAAATATGAAATCAATTGTGAGGGACACCCGTACAATATGCATGGAACATGTTGCTAGTAAGATGCACCTCCCGAGATTAAATCTGCAAAGGCTGAATGGTTATGTCAAGGAAAAAAGTAAATTAACTTTTAATGACATTAACCATAATTGAAGTTTAAAATGGAGATTTGGCAAATGTAAGTCAAAGTCCCCACTAAAGGAAAATCATGTATTTGCAGACTAAATAACAATCTAACCAGTGGACATATAGGTGTGGTAGTGCATAGCACGTAGTAAAAATGAGAATGTAAGATAGTAGCAGGAGCTGTTGAATTAAATTCTCTATGGGAGTAAAACTGTTGCTCAGAATACTAAAATACATGTAAATTGATTTTTTTTCATTTTCATTTAGTGGGAATGTATTTTTTTAGCGAATTTAGCGAATTTCTGCTCTCATATATCTCTCTTACTTATGATGTTCTTTGATTTTATCCTTCGGTATTTCTCTATGTTATTTTATGTTTTTCCTTCTATCTTCCTGTCTTTCTATCGTTTCTTTTGTCATTCTTTGTTTTTCATTCTTTGTTTTCATTCTATCTTTCCTTATGTTGGTTTTGCTTTTCCTTATATATTTCGTTATGTTATTTTTTTGTTTTTCCCTTCTGTTTTCCTTTCTTAATCTCTGTCCTTATGTTATTCTTAGTTTTTCCTCTTATCTGCCTTTCTTTCTATCATGTCTAATGCTATTCGTTGTTTTTTATTTATCTATCATTTCCTCTTTCTGTCTTCTTTATGTAATTCTTTGTGTGCCCTTATATCTTTCCTTAAGTTATTTTTTGTTTTTATCCTTTCACAATTTCCCCTTTTGATCTTTCTTATGTTATTCTTTCTTGTCCCTTATGTCTTTCCTTGTGCTATTCTTTGTTTTCCTCCTTCTGTATTTCCCAATTCTATCTTTCCTTGTGTTATTCTTCTTCTCTTTCTATGTTTCTTTGTTCCTTTGTTTTTATATTTTTTTATAATTTTCAATTTTTATCTTTCGTATTTCAATATTATTTTGTTCTTATCTCATCTTTTCTTATGATAATCTATTTCCCCTTCTATTTTCTTGTCTTTCTAGTTTCCTTATGTTTTGTCCTTATACTTTCTCTTCTTTTTATCTTTCCTTATGTGACTCTCTATTTTCCTTCTGTCTTTCTTTCCTTATGTTATTCCTTGCTTTTATCCCTCTTTTCCCCTCTCTTTCTATAGTTCCTTATGTTATTCTTTGCCTTTCCTTTTACATTCATCTTTTTCTCTTCTTTATGTTATTTTTTTTTTTCGATCTATCTAGCTTCTTCTCTTTCTATCTTTCCTTGTTCCATTTTTGTTATCCTTTTATTTTCACTTTCTATCTTTTTTATTTTATTTCTTGTTTTTATCCTTCCATAATTTCCTCATGATATTCTTTGTTTTCCTTCTATTTTTTGGTCTTTCTAACTTTCCGAGGGTTATTCTTTGTTTTGCTTCTATCTTCTTGTCGTTCTATATTTCGTTATGTTTTTTTAATCCTAATACCGTCTTCCCTTTTTAATTGTTACCGGCAAACTGCTATCAGTATCTAGTAGTGCAGGTTGTAATAGCGAGTATACTCGCTATCTGATCTCCCCATATTATAAAGGGTTCGAGCGTTGCTAGCTATACTCGCTATCTCCTCTCCTCATTTATAAGTGTTTGAGCGCTGTTAGCGGTTATACTCGCTAAATCCTCTGACCATATTATTTAACGTTCGAGCGCTGTTAGCTGTTCTATTCGCTAATCCTGGTAGCGAACAAGGCACCTAGTACTACTAGGGGAAGGGGCAGCTAGCGAGTATACTCCCTATCCACGCTCCAGTACTAGTAGGGGAAGGACAGCTAGCGAGTATACTCACTATCCACGCGCCCAGTACTAGTAGGGGAAGGGCAGCTAGCGAGTATACTCACTATCCACGCTCCCAGTACTAGTAGGGGAAGGGCAGCTAGCGAGTATACTCACTATCCACACTCCCGGTACTACTAGGGGAAGGGCAGCTAGCGAGTATACTCGCTTTCCACGCACCCAGTACTAGTAGGGAAGGGCAGCTAGCGAGGATACTCACTATCCACGCACCATTACTAGTAGGGGAAGGGCAGCTAGCGAGTATACTCGCTATCCATGCACCAGTACTACTAGGGGAAGGGCAGCTAGCGAGTATACTCGCTTTCACGCACGAGTACTAGTAGGGGAAAGGGCAGCTAGCGAGTATACTCGCTATCCATGCACCCACTACTAGTAGGGGAAGGGCAACTAGGGAGTATTCTCGCTATCCACGCACCGGAACTAGTAGGGGAAGGGCAACTAGCGAGTTTACTCGCTATCCACGCACTCAGTACTATAGGGGAAGGGCCAGCTGTCATTGTATACTCGCTATCTCTACACCGAGTACTACTAGGGAAAGAATTAAAGAATTAAGTGAGACAAAATAATAATACAAAAGACAATTTTTTTAAATAAAAATTTTGAAATAGTACATTAAAAAAGAAACCATTGCAACTTTGGAATGAAATCAATTGTGAGGGTACCCTACATTATACATGGGACTGTTGCTAGTAAGATGCACCTCGAGATTAAATCTGCAAAGGCTGAATGGTTATGTCAAGGG
>CM046864.1:31575244-31710286 GCA_025617745.1 Heliocidaris erythrogramma
GGGCTGAAACCTGCGTTGTGTGTTAACGCATCCCTCCATTGTTTCATAGACGCAGGCTATGTTACAGTGGCAAACTCCCCGTCCCTCGCATAGGACGTTAAATGAGGCCCGTGCAGAGAAGAGTCACCACCTTTGCAAGATTAGAACCAACTTACTCAATACTCGAAGAAGAGTAGGGGGAAACTCCGGTGTAGTGGTATACTTGCTCATCACAATCAGTTATATCGGGATGAGAGACTTGAGGGTTACAGTGATTCAGTTTGCTTTTCTCCTCCCAGGCACAGATGACGCCAAATACTTAATAATGATACTATTTCAGATCAATATATCATTTGTAAAATGTTATGAATATGCATTCAAAATTTTCTTAATTACTAGAAGCAAAGTAAAATATTCTAAGAAGTTTTCGATGTAACTGATGATTCATTTACTTCTTCCATTCATTCACATTTCAATCTTTGTAGCGTAAGCAATGAACAGTTAGGAACAACCGTACATTGTTCAAATTAAGATAATAACTGTAATAGTTATTTAACACTTCAAATATTTATTTCAAAGCAAGCAACAAGCACCTAACAATGATTATAATGATATATATATTCGTAGAAGAGCTATGAACATTGCTTAACATGTTCTCAAATGGTTTCTCCCCATACTTTACTGATATTTGATATGATCACTATGCCTTATGATGATGATGGTAATGACTAATGACGATGATACTATGCCACAGTATGATTAATGACAGTGATATTCTACCACAGACTATGACCATACAGTGTGTCCAAGAAGTAAGGAAACCGGATATCATGGCATAAATTTTCTATTATAATGAGTAGTTTCCTTCATGAGATATGCATGTATGAAAAGCTCTACTACTCTTCTTTCATGCTTGATTTCTGTCCAAATGAGTGGGTAGTTGATTGATTGATTGATTGATTAAATTTTAACGACACTATCAACACAATATGTCATATAAGTGTCTAAACATTAATATATAAAGTTTCTTAAAGTACAATATTTGTTTAGTGTGTATGTATGTGATCAGTAGGTTTAATTACGAAGTATATTGGGTAAAAGTGAGCTTAACTACTTTTCCGGGAAAAATTCCCTACTCTTTTCGAACAGAGAAGCAGGTTCTTTAACGTGCAAGTGGTGTGACTCTCCTTTACACGGGACCGACGGCTTAAAGTCTCCTCCGAAAGACTAAAAAATTGAATAAAATTGCCCAAAGGCATAGCTGTGGGAAAAAGTTCCTAATCTAGAATCTAATAAATAGGTTGATTTCTTTAAGAAAATCTATGATGCATAATCGTGGAATTTCGCTAAACAAGGTATTCAGATCAGGGACATTATAAAAATTGTTACGGATGTGAGCAAATTCAATGCATTCAATAAGAATATGTTTAACTGTAAGTGTACAGTCACATGATATACAATGTGGTGGGTCCTCTGCTGCAAGCAAATATGAGTGGGTAGTTGAGTAAGAAGCCATTCAGCTTTTCTGACCTAGCAGCTGACAATGGAATTAATGCTTGGTGAATTTTCACAAAATTGGGGAATGAAAAGGAACCTTACAGATGGTTCGGGACTTGGGGTATAAAAAAGCTGAAAATTACAGATACTTCGGGAGTCTCATGGTTGAACACACCTTACTTCTGCCACATTCTTTTCCGATATGGCAATTCTTCTTCGGCCCTTGATGACATTGAGGCTTGACCCCCCTGCTGATATTTTCGTATGTTTCTCCATAACGTAGACTTTCCAGGGCGAGCCCATTCCGTTAGATGAACGGGGCAACCTCGCTGGTCATGAGGACCGCTATTCATAATGACCGCTATTCATAAGGACCGCTATTCATAACGTGTAAGTTCCTATACCTTAAGGTCTGCCATTCATAAAATGGAAAGGGGTCACTATTCATAAAGTCATAAGCAGACGCGGCAGAACGTTGGGCTCGGACAATGAAAGTGGGGGGGGGGGGAGGTGCACCTTTGTTTAGTGGACAAAAGGTGCCCCTCCACTTCCATAGTTCGAGCCTGACGTTCCGCCGCCTCTGGTCATAAGGACCATTATTAAAAAGGACCGCTATTAATAATGTGAGATGAGGGTCACTATTCCTAATTCACATTGAGGGTTATTACTCATAAGAACCACTATTCATATTAGGAGAAGAGGGTCGCTATTCATAATACGGATTGAGGGTTGCTATTAATTATAGAAGAGGGTCGCTATTCATAATACGAAATGGGGGTCGTTATACCCTTATGCCGTATTCTGAATAGCGACCCTCTTCTCCTATTCTGAATAGCGACCCTCTTTTCTTATTATGAATACGGACCCTCTTCTCCTATTATGAATAGCAGCCCTTATGAATAGCGCTCATTGTGAATAGCGGTCCTTATGACTCGCGAGTGGACCCCTTCAAAGGATATCTATTTCAACAATTTACACGAAGCTTACAAATAACGATGAACGCTCTTGCCTTTCCCATTATCCCCAGTAGTTTTCGGAAGTGTGAAAATATATTTTTTCCCTATTTTTTCCCTATTTTATTCCTATTTAAACGAAAATAGGCCTATTTTTTTCCTATGTTCTTTGGAAAATATGAAAAAATTAGATCTATTTTTTGGCTATTTTTTATTTTTTCCCTATTTAATTCCTATTCTAAGGAAAATAGGCCTATTTTTATTGTATTTCCCTCGGAAGTAGGAAGAAAATAGAAGTAATTTTAGGCTATTTTTTATTTTTCACCTATTTTCTTCCTATTTCAGGAAAATAGGCCTATTCTTATTGTATTTCCCTCGGAAATAGGAAGAAAATGGAAGTAATTTTAGGCTTTTTTTATTTTTCACCTATTTTATTCCTATTTCAGGAAAATAGGCCTATTTTTATCCTATTTCCCATGGAAAATATAATAGAAATAGGCCTATTTTTGAGGCTATTTTCTGATTTTTTCCTATTTTTTAGACCTCATTTCTCTCCGGACTATTTTTTCCCTAGTTTTGGCACTTTTCATTTTTGTCAAAAAATAGTTTTATCCTATTTTTCAGACTAGCTCTAGTTTCATCCTAGTTTTCTCATTATTCTAAAACTAGTTTTGTACTATTTTCCAAACTTTTATCTTTCCCCATGATCCAGCACTAGTTTTATCCTATTTTCCAAACTTTATTTTTTTCCAGCACTATAGTTTTATTCTAGTTTCCTGACTTCTGTACTTTTGCTGACACTAGTTTTATCATATTTTCCAAACTTTATTTTTTCCAGCACTAGTTTTATTTTAGTTTCCCAACTATTGGTTTCTATACATGTAGGTCCTAATCAATCATGAATATTCATGAATAACAATCTAAAATATGAAAACTAGTGGAAATAGATAAATACATTTAGATTTGGGATTAAGATTTGAACTTTGATAGAGATTTTACTTACATTAAACTATTGTAATGTTGTACACAATTTCAAAAGGCATTTTCATATTTCATTAATAAAAGTGTAAATCAATTTTAATAATAAAAGTGTAATCTAGTCAGTAACCATTTTTTTATAGCACTACAACTATGTCCCTATTAGTAGCTAGGTATAGGACATAGGATGTAGGCTATAGGATTTATAGGAGTAGGAGAGGATAGGATAGGATATGATTACAAGATAGGATTAATAAAATAATAATCAATAATGTCATGAGATTGTTCCTGTAGACACCCACAGCATTTCTTCTTATAGTTAATTATTTTCTTATTGGTTTTGTAGATTTTTCCTATTTTCTCCCTAGTTTCCCTATTACATTGCATTTTCTCAATTAGATTCAATCTATTTTCTGCTTAGTTTTCCACTATTTTATTCCTGTTTTTGTCCTATTTTTTCTGTAGTTTCCCATTATTCAATTCCTATTTCCTCCTATTTTATCCTATTTCTCAATCAAATTTTATCCTATTTTCGGCCTAGTTTTCCACTATTTTATTTCTATATTTTTCCTATTTTCCATCTCCCACTATTTTCTTCAACGTGTTTTCCCCTATTTTCTACCTAGTTTTCACCTAATTTAATCCTATTTCCATCCTATTTTTGTTTTTTTCCTATTTCCGGAATAATTTCGAAGGACTATTTTCTTTCTGGTTTTATCCTATTTTCTTGGAATAAAAATAGGGAAAAATAGGGGAAAAAATAGGAAAAATGTGTTTCAATCCTATTTTTATCCTATTACAAGTAGCTATCTCTACGCTATACAAAATAGGAAAAAAATAGGAAAAAAATATATTTCCGTTGGTAATTTTTTTGTATATTTTTCCTATTTTTACCCTATTTCATTTCGACTTGGGATACCTTACTTGGATCACCGATGTCACGCATGACCGAGTACAATGTTATCGAATACGATAGCTACGAATTCCCTTTTTTGCAAGTTTGGGTAAATGGATGAAATGAATGCTTTCACTGATGTCAAAGATGATCTACTACTATACATTGTTAATTTATGTGAACATTTCAATAATTTATCCCTATGATGAATGGAAAGATTATTTTTTGTCTCGTGATTCTGTTAAAAGTTGCCTTAGTTTTATGTTAGTATCCGTACGATAATCCCAAAGTTGTCGCCTTGACACTGCAGTTGCGACTAGTACGTGTTCTTGATATTTCCAAACATTCGCCCAAATTTTCTGGTCACAATAAGAAGCTCTCTTTCTAGGAAACGTTCTCCAAGAGCCTCATAAATTCACTGCGAACTCCGTGTCTTGTGGTAACAGGTGGAAAATGTTCTAATCACTAACGTCTGGTGTTCAATCGTAAGTTGAACCGCTTTACCAGTGATAATCGATGATACCAAGACCCTCTACAATACTTACATAATTAGGTATAATACTCAATGTCAGTCATACTTCAATTACCAAAGCTTCCAAAAATGTTGTTCATCTTGCAGGCACCTGAGGACAATTTTGTTAATAATAATAATAATAGCCGTTTCTTTTATAGCGCCTTAGCAGTTACAATGTAACCGACCAAAGCGCTTACAGCATTATTACCCGGTCACTGGATTCATTTGCGATTCTGCACATTACAGTGCACATTCTCCACTTCTCTGGGGAGCATTCCAGCCAGTCGCCTGTTTCCAAGCGCGCACATGCTAATCCAACCACATTGACGTTCGCATCCTCCCGGGTACCCATTTAACACCTGGGTGGAGAGGAGCAATGTAGATAAAATGCCTTGCTTAAGGGCATAAGTGCCGTGCCGGGGTTCGAACACACGACCTTTGCATTCCCAGTCAAGTGATTGAACCACTCGACTACGACACCTCTAATTAAAAAAAAGGGTCCTCAGCGTTTCGGGGTCTCTTTTTAACTACTTTTTAGCTACAGCACCCCCAGCAGCCCCTACAGCACCCCCGGATCCCAGGGGCCTGTCATCTTGATGATATAAAAGGAAAAAAAAATACTCGATCATGTGTGGCATTAGAGAAAGTGTTCGTTTTAGTCTTTCCATTTACCAAAAATTTACCACAAAAGAAATGATATTAGTACCTGTTATCCGTACCTTCAATAACTATGCACTCTGTCATATGTGACGTGAGTGATGCAAGTAAGCTATCGGTGTAAAGGTAAGGAGCTCCTCTTTATATAATTATAAGGTACATCTAAATTGTCAAAGTTAAAAACCTTGAAATATTCACTCTTCTGAATTTGGATTACATATTTTTGATACACACTGTAGAGGATAGGTGGGACGCCATGCTGCCCACGTTGATATGCTTTGTAGTGAATTAAATTGTAAAAGCTCTTTAACCCTAGAATAGACGCTCGGTAAAAACACTAAATCAACAGAAACGAGCTACGGGAACCCCCTCCCTTTTTGAGACTAAACGTTGGTCAAATAATTTATGCCGATAACCCCACCCCCCACCCCCCCCCCCCCCCGAAGACTTTCATATTTACCAAAATCACATTCCCGTGGAAATGATTTTTTTTTCTTCTGCTTTTTCTTTTTCTTTTTTATTGCATATCTATAAATATATGCATATTGTCCCAAAAATATCGAAGTTATGTTTCTTATCTTTGCATCGAACCTTATTGAATTCACATTACAATATTGATAACTGCCCGTATTCTAGAAAGCCGTCTAACTTTAGGCCAAGCTTAACCCATTGCCTACGGGAACCAGGTAGTCACTGTATTAAGCCTGTGGGAATGAGAGAATGAGAGAATTCGGGTTAAACCCCGCCTCAGTGCGCAAATTTAGGCCACTGAATTACGAAGTGCCATGTGTTACCATTTTGATCCTATACAAATCATCATATTTCTGTAACTAAGTATAAATAGAATACTTGTCTTGATGAAATTGATTTCCGATGTTAATTCACACCATTAAAAAAAAATTGTTACATAAATGTAATAATTAATATGGAACTTTGGGTTGACAAATGGCCTTCCATGAATCAGTGACCTAGGATAACCCAGGCTTAACTTAGCCGCTTTCAAAAAAAGGGCCATTATGCTCAAATGTACCATATTGAAATTTAATTCATTCTTTTCTCTTTGCTATCAGGTTTTCTAAAGATTGGTATACCTACAAGTTGAGAGGGAAACGGAACACTACTTGACTCAACCTATGGATTCACTAATTAGCAAGTCATCTCCCAAGGAACGCTCACATGTCGTTTGCCCTCATTTTTTAGCTGACTTTCAAGAAGAGAAGCGCTCCATATTAAGGGGAATGATTAAATACAAGTGGTTACCATATCTAGAAAATGGATTTATCCAAGTCATCCAGGCCCTGGGGTTCTTCAACCCGCCCCTCGAAAATCTTCGGTCTAATTGCAGGGGTTCGGAGACCAGAGACAGCAGGCGCTCAAAACAATGTGCCGATTTCGCTTTCATGTTCTTTTAAGCCGATAGTCTATCCCAGTACTACTTCCAAATCGAAAATGACGTATTTCCGACAGCATTGTACATAAAAGCTATTATCCTGTATATTCAGGAAAAGAGCAAGGTCAAATGGGTAACTGTGGAGTTCTCTACTTTGGGCTTTATCGGAACGTTCTTTCACGCCCACGACTTGGATAGGCTTTCGAAGTTCACCTTGCTTTTCTATCAGGCTCAACCCGTCGATTGGCTCTTTAGGTATTTCAAGATTTGAATGGTCAGCACAATAATTATGTAAGGGTGCCCTGGATCTTCCAGCATAGGGGTAAGCAGTCCTCGCTCAAGGGAAAGGACAAGAGTAAGAGTAAGCGGATATATAAAAGATTTGATCCTGACCAGTCTCAGTACCCAGATGCGGACAATCCCCCAGGAAAGGCGTACAGCAACATGACGGCATTTGACAAGCACCTGCCTCAGCTGAGTGACAACAAAACATCTGGCATCTTTTGGGAAAAAATAAAAACCTCAAAACGGCCATGCCGTGGTTCTTGTATTTGATAAACCAACCGTCTTGCAATAGTGACAGGATCGGAAGAGCACCCTACAGACGTATTAAAAGAAGCTGCAGTTGGGTTGCTCAGGGCTACTTCGCATCGGAAACGCCCGGGCATTGCCTGAATGTAGCACTTTTGTAGAAATCGGACGATTCTTGAATGGTTGTATATTGCCGTAAACGTCCAAGAAACAATCACCACTGCGGAGGCATGCCTTGGAATAGTCGTCAGTCAGTCTCGGGTATAATAGGCAGTTATTACATAGATTGCTGTTTGGATACCTCACTAGATTACTAATTCAAGTTTGTGTTCATGCAGAATGTTTTATGCGGTAATAAAGGGAACACATTATTATAAATTGGCGCCTACGTAGGGAGTTTTATGTTTGTTTGAAACCCCTTAGCTAGGACATTTTTCTTTTCTTTTTAAGTAGAGAAATCTGGAATCTAAATCCGACTTTACTTTTTAATACTTCTTAAAGATGCGAAACCTTCATTCCTTCTTACATAATTTGAAAGTAAATTTTAAAAAGCAGGATACGCTGTAATGACAAATGTTGATTCTATCACTAATAAACAAAATCGTATAAAAAGATGAAAATTATTATGATTATTCTATTTCTTAAGAAGCAGAACCCGAAATATATTGGAAATTCCATTTCACTTTAGTGACATCTTTTACTAAAATACTCGAAAAGTTAATTTATTAATGTACAATCAAGTTTCTTATACATTTTGATATTCTGTCTGACACACAATTTGTGTTTAGACGGAACCACTCAACAATTAATGCTCAACTCTTGTTTCTAGATAAAGTAGCTCATGTTGTTGGTAATAAATCTCATACTGTTGGTACATTTCTAGACTTCTCCAAGGCCTTTTATACTATTAATCATGATAAACTGCACAGAAAGTTATCCTTTACGGGATTCGAGGAAAGGCCTTGGAGTGCTTAAGGAATTACCTTACCGACTGTACGTTAGTATCAACGGTCATGGTTCTTATGAAAGATTAGTATCTTTCTTTGTCCCCAAAGGTTCTGTCATATGCCCCTTGTCATTTATTAGTTATATCAATGACTTCCAATATTCTTCTGAAATCATGTCTTTTTTCTGTCAAGAAAGGATTATTTCTTTTTCAGTTGCATTTTGAAAATACCGCAATGTTTTGGTCGTAATACATGCAAATTAGATTCTCTTCTCAGAGCAATACGTTTTCAAAGAGGATGAACGTATGTTCATCACGATGGTTTAGAAACTTCAAAACTGTTAATTTGATGTATCACCAGAGCTACTCTAATAGTTTGTTTAACCCGCCAAAGAGGTGAGTAAAGTCTGATGAAACAATTTTGTAATAAATAATAATGAGTAGAGATAAAAGATAGAGGACAAACATATCCATTTCAGTGTGCGAAATTTGGGTTATTCCAATACATTCAAAAACGTGTGCAAGTCAGCGTAATACTTTTGGAATTAATTTCTGTTGATCTGGAGTAGCATAAAGAGTGATATTTGGTTTACTGACCCAGGTTTTAGAAAGACAAGCATAAGTGCTTATTCATGTGTAAGTCAAGATATATATGATGATAAATAGTTATGATGAGTGTAAACCCAGAGATGATTGATGGTCACCCGTTCATCTCTGATTATTTATTTATTTATTTTGTTATTTTAGTCATCTCTTTTGTGTCACCAAGAGAGATTCGAGCCAATAGAAGGCTCACTTTCTTTTCGATTCGATTTCCCCCTTCTTCTTACCAACGTCCTCGTAGTTTTGTTCATGTTTGACATGAGCTTGTTTATCTTCCGGATATAGGTATAAGAAAGGAAGAAATGTTTCATGAAATATGATTAAAATAGCTAGTCTTTCAAACACCTTTTAACATTTGGCTATTTTAGTTTGATTTTTTTGAAAAATAAACAAGGGAAGAACTCTCAAGAAATAGGTAGAAAATTGAGATTATAAAGCATTATTCAAAAGAAATTGCCATTTGTTTTCAATGTATTTTAAAATGGGAATATTTCAACATTATAGGCATGTTTTAGTAGTATGAAATTTTAGCCCCGACATATGAAGAAAATATAGAAATGCAGACGAGTAGACCTACTCAAAGTCAAATGAATTAATCAAAGAAAGAAATTTATTATCGTACTTAGAATTCCAACAATGAACCGCTGCCATTTTTAGCACATGAGTATTTCTGTACTATCATTCAGGTGCATCGACCATGCATTTAGGCATTGCATGCATTCATTGTAATGAGCACAAAATAATTCTCTATAAAGCCACTTAATTGGAATTCTCCTTAAACACGTATTTGATAGACATATAAGGAACAAAGTCTTTCTTATAACATAATCAGGCTGTAAGCTTTTTTTTTTGAAATATATAAAGGGATATA
Source organism: Heliocidaris erythrogramma (assembly GCA_025617745.1). Classification (NCBI taxonomy): domain Eukaryota; kingdom Metazoa; phylum Echinodermata; class Echinoidea; order Camarodonta; family Echinometridae; genus Heliocidaris; species Heliocidaris erythrogramma. The sequence goes on from CM046864.1 coordinate 31,585,059, forward strand.
CACTTCATGCGATCCAGATAACTACACAAAATTAATTTTAAAAAATAGTAAAAAAGAGAGAACAAGTAGAAAAACAGGTAGAACAGCCTTTATCGTTTTAACTATTCTTAAGGAAATAGGGAGAAATAGTCTACCCAATTAGTCAAATACCCATTTCGTCCAACGAATCAAAACTTTGAAAAAGAATGGAAAGTTATATGGACTTAATATATCCTCTAAACCAAAATAGATAAACTTGTCTTACTAATTACGAACCTGTCGGGAAAAAATAATTCATAGAAAATGTTAGTCAATTTATTTCTCGCTTCATTCTCCCGTCTGCAAAATTTAGTGAAAATACTATTACATCGAAATCAAAATCCGTAATGAAAAAAATATATGGGAAATGTGTACGTCTGCCATCCTTCTCCCCCTTCCTTTCCCAATCTAATTCTATCCGATTTTACTTCTTTCCTTCTGATGTATTTTAGCTAATTGCATTTCCTTCAAAAAGGTGCATTTTGGTGATTTCCCCGGTTTCGTATCGATTCCTGCCCTCTTTTTGACCCCCACCTGTTCGAAACTAAATATCAATGACATGCTATCCCCAGTACACCATTCTTCCACAGCTTTTGGTTTTCGGTTTCCTGATCTCTAATTTCCAATGTGTAGAGGTCCAATCATTCATGGGGGGGGGGGGGGGGGAGAGAAAATTAAAGTAAATCTTCTTTTCGCCGATCAACTTATCTAGCTCATTACAAATGTCTTTTTTTTTAATATCTCTTGCATAAATCTTATTCACTATAAATGACAATATGGGTGTATTTTCTTCTGAATCACATATTAACTAAGTTTCAGTAAGTTAGAAAATATAGAGTCAGTCAAAGATATCTTCCCTTAGGGAAAGGTACAAATTGTTTCTCAAAGTCATTTTTTTTTTATCTCATAACCTTCTGCTGGATAGATAACTGCCACTATAGTAATCGATCTGCAGCAAAACAGCAAAAACGCTGTTTAGAATTTCGCAGTTTAAAATTGTGTACGGACCCGGTATTTCAAACGACCGCTGTTTAAGACATCAATGATAATCTTTTAAACAACAGTTGTTTAAAAAAGATTGAAAATTCGCGCTAGACGGGTTTCGTTCTCCGCCAAACACGGCCGGCTTCATCATGGCGAACGACTTTGTGGTTGCAATGTTGCAGAAGTTGATTGATTGATACATTCAGAGGTAAGCATTCAGACTAAATATATCGTAATCTGATCGAGTTTAGTCTCAAGATATATTTGTGCTGCCATGACATCTATATGATGTCTAGATCTTAGCCACAGTCACAGAATTAATTATGATTTAGACCTAGCTGCAGCGCAGTTGAAGTTGCACACACAGTTAACGCGCGCTTGGGTCCGGTCCTGTACTATATGTGTGCAAGTAATTTAAACTGCGCTGCGCTGGAAGGGCGACTTGCAAAGTTGCAGCTAGGTCTAAATCATAATTAATTCTGTGACTGTGGCTTAAATCTAGACATCATATAGATGGCATGGCAGCACAATATGTCTTGAGACCAAATTCGATCAGATTACAATACATTTAGTCTAAATGCTTACCTGTGAACGTATAAATCAGCTCTGGCATTAGGAACTTACTTGTGTACAACAGCCTTAAACAACCGTTTACGTTTAAACACATCATATCTGTATAGTTTTAAACAACCTAGATGTTTTAAACAATTGTTTTAAACAACAATTTTTTTTAACAATAGTTGTGAAAAAAGTTTTAAACAACTGTGTGTTTTCAAACAACCTGTTGTTTTTCAAAAATTGTTTACAATTTTAAACAAGCGGCTGTTTAAAGTTTAAACAACCTTGGTTGTTTAACATTTTAAACAATAGTTGTTAGAGTGACCGGCTTAAACAGCGTTCTTTTAAAATTTTGAAGAGTTGTTTAAAATATGTTTTTACTGTGTATTAAGGGTTGCTATTATAACTGTTACATTTCTGATTTTTCCTTCAGACCCGGGGTACACATTGATAATTTCCCTAAAGTACACTTTCCTCTGATGGAATTTGGATGTGACAAAAGGACTATGTCATCTTCCCTAACATTAAGTTTCTCAACGTTCCACGTCTTCCTCGGTAGTAATAGAGGGAACACGGCTCGATTCGTGTCTTCCAAAATGATTCAACTATCTTCTGTACAAATTCTACTCTATGCCCTGAGTTTTTCGTCTCTCTGAAAGGACCCTGAGGTATGCTGCTTGAAGAACGACCTAACGGTATGTCATTGTGGCATAATTAATGACCATCATCAGGATCATTTGGGACCCTCCCTATGGGACGCTGATTTACAAGGTTTCCTACTTCAACCAGACAAACGTACAGCTCAAAAGGAGTAAGCGTTTGGCCACCTATAGCTTTATTTATCGCGATTTTACCATTCTTGACCAACGCTTAGGCACAACCATTCTGATTGGGAGCTGAGGGGGCGTGAATCTCCAAATTACCCCGTTCTAAACACAAAAGTCTCCAAGCTGCGTGTCATCCCATCCTTTCACCATCTCAGCACTCACGAATTGCGTACCGGCACCTCTCATTATGACCGTAGGTTGACCTCTGAACGCGAAAAATCTTCTCAGTATATGAAGAAACTCCATGGTTGAGCTGTCGACAGCGAAGGCTAGATGTACTGCTGTAGTGTTGAGACAAGTGAATATCACTCCGTCTTGCTTCGCGACTTTATTCCGTCCTACTCTGACATTGATAGTAATCACAAGACGTGTACATCAAGGCGGCAGAAAAGGTGACATGCAAATCTCAGGCAACTCCGCCATGATCTGTGTCTCTGTTTTGTGCTCCATTTTGCGACACACTACACATCTGTGCTTGATCGTCTTCGCGAGCTTATGCACACCAGTTATCCAGTACTTAGCTCTAACCTTCTCTGGTGTAGGCGCGACTCCACCATGACCAACGTTGTCTGCATGGCGCGTGATAAGCGTTGGGATCTGATGTTTCTGCGGCAACAGAACTGGATGCCCATCGTCATATGAAGCTGCTCGTTTGCTTGCTCTTCCTCCGACGTAGATGATTCCATCATCAATGAAGGGACTCAGAGTCTTGAAATCATGCCTCTTCAATCTCTGGTGCAGAGGTTTTGGGGCTTCCTTTATCAAGTAGATCTCTGCCGACTCCAACTCTGGTACAGAAATTGGCCCTTTTCATCTCTTCCACTGGACGTATTGCATCTGGTTGTCAGATTAACACCTACGCTGTTACTCTTAGCAATTTTCTCCAGCTTGAGAACCTATTATAGTCAATTGAGCCCATTCTTTGTGGCCACTCGTCTCGTGGTGTTCGCAGGAACTCAGGACCGCGTAACCACCTCTCCATCAATCTCTCTATTAATATACCACGCGAGATGTCATCTGCTGGATTGACATCTCCAGGAAGGTGTCTCCATTGTTGTGGATCTGATTGGCTGTGTATTTACCCAACTCTAGCTGACACAAACTACTTGAAACTTCTGGCGTGGCTGGATCAAGAGCACAATCATGCTGTCTGCCATGAACATTGTATCTTACTTCTTACTCTTACTCCAATATGTAATCTGGAAGCAAAAAAAACGCAATTTCTTGTTAATTTTACCCTGGAAATTTTGCAACTGACAACCGCAATTTAGCGGCAGAGAAGGTCAAAATTTATAAATTTATTGATAAACGGTTTTCTATTCACTCACTTTTACAATCGGGAGTAAAACTAACGAAAATCCTATATAGGCTTGAGAAAGAGTCGAGAAATTCAGCAAGGCTACCTAAAGTTGAGATTTCTTTCAAAAGTTGAACCTTTGCAAATGCTTTGCAAATACTGTTATATACACTTTATCCTATATTGGGGAAACGTACATGATATAGCCAACAAAGCAATTACATCTTGAATTTTTTTCAAATTTTGAACCCTTTGAGGAAGCTTTTTAAGAACTATCACGAAATCACGAGATCTGGAAAGAAAATAATTATGCGAGGGAGCAAAGCGATTGAGCTTTGGAAAATTTGCGCATTTAAAACCTTCAAAAACTAGATTTCTAGTGTATTTCCCCTTTTTTTCTTTCTCTCCTTTGCCTTTTTTACGCCCCCTCCATGTGCCACCCAGGCACCCCCACCCTCCCCCCCCCCCAGATACGCCACTGAACGAAGCGGCCAAGTGGGGAAGGGGTATTTCTTTTCAAAAATCGGTCTATAAAACTTGCATTTTACAGCATTTCAAATATTTTTTTTTATGAAAAGAAGGAATGCACGCATCTACACCAATGGACGAAACCCCTCAATTGAGAATAACAATGCCAGCGAACAAATTTTCTTCGATATTTTCGCACTGAAATTATGACATTTGTTATTCCTTACTTTTAATTGGTAAAGAATGTGATCGTATTTCAAGATCATTATTAGTTGATGTTAATGTATCCTAATTCGTATTTATTCCATCCAATATTGGGGGGTGGGGGGGGGGGGGTGATAATACAGGCCATCCCCCACCTCCAATTTTTTTGGGATATATATCCCAGGCCCCCCCCCCCCCATCCCCCCGGGATCGAAACCCATGCCTCTGTGTATCTCTTTAGGTGGCAACCTAATTCTTTCTGTAAGTGATGGAATGTCCATCTCCCGCACTTCACAGATATGCGGGAGTGCAATCGCTTGAATGGTGTAACGTCTCTGGCCGGACACTGGTCGAATTTGAGCTCTGTATATCTCAGTTCTTAGCTCTTTCACTCCTTCTCCAATGCTCACCACACTATCCTACCACCACTTGGTCTAATTATCAGTTCGTCGAACTCCACGTGGTCTAACTTCATTTTGTCTACAACCAGTTTGTCTACTTACCATTTCGTCTAATTTCTATTTGGCCTAATAACCAATTCGTCTAATACCCTGTTTGGCTAACTCCATTTAGTCTAAAACCCATTTTGGGCTAATTTTCACATCGGCTAATTTTCACTTCGCCTATTTCCAAATAGTGTAATAGTCATTTTGTCTACAAGCCACATAGTCTAATATCCATTTGGGCTACACCTACTTTGGGTAATACCACATGGTCTACCTATCATTTGGTTCAATTCCATTTAGTCTAATAACCATCTGGGCTACTTATCATTTAGTATAACTGTTAAATGGTCTAATGACCATTTGGTCTAATATTCATATAGTCTAATGACCATTTGGACAGGACAGGGAAATGAAACTTTTAAAAAATGAGAATTCAAAGAATGATCTTCGTAAATGAGCATTAAAAGAGTTGTTGCTGCTTATATCAAGATCAATCAATATCTCTACATTTTATATATTAATTATTCAGTTTATTAAAATCAATTATTTAGTATTATTTTTTAGTAATTAAAACATTCATAGGTCTCCTCTTCCTTTTATGACTTAAGTAGAAGAACCTGATTTTGTATTGCACTTCAAATTATGTTTTTTTTTGGTTGATAATCTGTTATTCATTTTTCTTATTTGATATCCGATTTCAAGCACAATCTTTCAATAAAAGAGATAGGGCTTTATGTTACTGCCATAAGTTACAATAAGTGAGTGCGAGCAAGCGTAGCGAGCAAGCTTTGGGCGGGGGATATCTTAATTGCTGCAAGTTTATTAAACATTTGGGCACACTGTCTCCAGGTCTCGCAAGTTCCTGCTCAAAGGTGTCACACTATTGTCACATCAAGAACTAAATATTCTGGCATTAAGCTTCTCTGATTCTTTTCAGCGATGCAAACTGCTTTTTTCAGGGGCGGTGCTACAGGACGGGGGGCAGGGGCGGTTGCCCCCATGATTCTGACCAAAAAGAGAGTGATAGAGAGAAAGAGAGAGAGAAGAAAAACGAAAAAAGAAGAAGATAGAAGATAGAGTATGCAACTATTATTATTATTATATTATTATTCTCTGTTCATCTGAAACGTAAATTAACTCGCTCGTTGACAGGGGGGGGGGGGCACAATGCCCCCCCCCCTCCTCACCTTTCTAAGCACCCACAAAAATGTCGCTTTTTATACTTGTTCACTGCCTTCTTTAATTTCTTCTATAGGGCAGTGGCATATCTAGGTATTATGACACCCTGGGCAAACAATGAATTTGCGCCCCCTTCCCGCGTCAAATTATGTTATGCGAGGAAGCGAAAGCGACCGAGCGAGCAGCAATTTTTTAATTTATTTGTTTGCCCTTCCACGGGGTTCCTTTATTCATCATCAACATAACAATCTTTACAAAAGATCGTATATATATATATATATATACATGTATGTTTTTCCCCATGATTTGTCATGTAAATAGAGTATACCATAATATAACAAAATATGCAGCCGCACAGCGGTGTATTGGATAGTTTGACAAAATATACGTTGTGTAGGCCTACAATAATATATTACGTACAAAACAGACAAAGAGAACATAGACTCTCAGAAACATTTGGTGAAATGAAACCATTTTCTTTTTTCTAACAGATATCGGTATTTTCTTCTTTTTGACCTCAGCTCAGGATAAAGTCTAATCAGGACAGCAACACCCCCCCCCCCCCCCCCTCCCGGACCCCTAGGCCCTTTCAAAAAGCTCTGGCCACAACCTGTCCAGGGATTGCCAACGAAATTACGCATAGTGTTGTTGGTATGTGCGTATACGAAAAGGGAATAGCCCAACAGGCAATTAGCCTTAGTGATAATTAGACAAAATGATGTTTAGAAAAATTGGCATTTAGACCAACTGACAATTAGACTAAATGGAAAATGGGCTAAATGAAAGTTAGACCAACTGCATGATTAGACCGTATAAATGCTACGTAGACCAAATGGTACTAGATCAAGTGGATTGTAGACGAAATGCTTGTAGACCAATTAGTTTTAGACTGACTGAGAATTAGACAAACAGACATTAGACGAACTGGTAGTAGACCAAGTGACAACAAAATAAAGTAGACGAAATGGTAATTATACCAAGCGATAATTAGACTAAATGGAAAATGGGCTAAATGAAAGTTAGACCAACTGCATAATTAGACCGTATAAATGCTATGTAGACCAAATGGTACTAGACCAAGTGGATTGTAGACGAAATGCTTGTAGACCAATTAGTTTTAGACTGACTGAGAATTAGACAAAAAGACATTAGACGAACTGGTAGTAGACCGAGTGACAACAAAATAAAGTAGAAATGGTAATTATACCAAGTGATAATTAGCCCAAGTGGTCATTAGACCTTCTGGTTATTAGACCAAGTGCAAATTAGACCAAATGAAGAGTGGACCAAAAGGGTTTAGCCCGAATGAAGGTAGTCCATCTTTAGCCCATGTGTGCATAAACCCCCTGGCAGCTGGAGGTGATCTGCAAATCCTTATATAATGGCGATTTGAGAGCCTGAATAGAACTTTGCCTCCTTCACACCATGTTCAGCACGTATGAACTCAACTGTAATGACAGGAAGGATTTGTAGTCAGCGCTACTCCGATCCCAGCACCAATAGCCCCCAGAAGGAAAACTCTGGAAATTGAAACATTGTTAGAACTGGTCTAACTGGTCCAGTTAAAAGTGAAGTGGTCAAAAACCAGCTGGAGATTTCAACTGGTGTTTTTAACTGGTCTTGTAAGTGGAATTTTCAAACTGGTCTTACAGGTGCTTTTCCAACTGGTGTTTCCAACTGGTCTTACCAACTGGTCTTACTGGTATTTTCCAGGGTCAACTAGAAACTTCCATTTGGTTTCTTATATAGCAGAATCAGTGTATTTCACTTGTGATGATGGTTAGTGAATATTCTTTCTGTTGTAATTTGAAACATGTAATGCAAAATCATACATTTTTACTTTGAAATATTTTACGCAAATATCTAGGAAGAATAGTCAGACAAAGAAATAAGGTTGCATTTGTATTTCACTTTAAATGTTGATTTCTCTAGAAAAAGTGGCAATATGCAAATGAGGTCAAACCAGTTGATCAACTGGTCTAACTGGTCTAAAACCAGTTGGAAATTTTAATTGAAACAAAAACTGGAATTAAACCAGTTGACCATATCTGGAAACTCTTCTTGCTTTATCGATTGGCAATAATAATAACAACAACCACAATAGTAATAATAATTATAATAATAAATGATAATGATAATAATAAATGATAATGATAGTAATAATGATAATAATAATACCAGTAGTGATGATGATGATAAAAAGTAGTAATAATGTCTTTGTTATATCAGTAGTATCCCAGAATAAAATTGCCAGCTGGAGTTTGCTCAATCATCAACTGGTTTAACTGGAAATATGGCCATTGTTCAATGGACAGTTACACAAGTTGGTCAAAAATAGTTCAACTGGATTTACTACTTTTTTTTTCAACTGGAATCCAATTGATATAACTGGTTTCCAGTTGATTTGAACTGGTCCAGTTAAAAATCAACTGGACCAGTTAAAAATTTCTTACGGATCTTACTGGTTTTTTTCTTCTTGGTCTCTAGCTCAGAATGCAGCAATGGGTGGCGGTAAAACTTACATTGCTGGCATTTGCAGTTCTCAGTACACTGGCTCTTCCTCGTGCAGGTATTCATTCGGTGTCCACCGCCGGCTTAAAACAACTAAAACAGATGTTGCTGTTTCTCACCATTTCCATCCTCTGTGCTTGTGACTTGTTGACAAAGTCCTTACACTGATCAGACCCATATTTGTCACTCTTACAATTCACAGATGATTTGCCGGTGTCTGCTCTAAGAGGTGCTGATTACCTCACTCTAGCTCTCATTTCCAAGACTAGCCAGTCTCGTAGCATCTGGAAGGAAGCTGTCGCTTGTGACTGTTGATGACGAAACCAAATCTTGCAGTCTTCAGCAGACAGCTGCCTCTCCAAAATAGCCAACATCTTACTATTGTCCATGTCGTTGGACCTACCAACCTCATTTAACATGTTAGCACATCCAGTCAGACCCAACTCCGTAATACCGAGCACAGGTATATACTCCGAAAACGGCGTATAGAACAAGCTGAAAATAGAGCCCTCATCGTTCAGTATGAGACAGTGTGTACAAAAGGCATGTGGAAAATCTTGCAAAGTCAACCTGCCAACGATATACATATTCTTAAAAATAATGCTGCTGTCAATTATCTTCAAAATCCTTGAATGATTCGTCATAGGAAGTGAATTTCAAATGACAAACATTTGAAATAAATATATCCGCAGCATTATTTTTGAAAAATATATTATCAACAGCAGGTTATTAATAAACTAAATATACGAAATTTACTCGCAGTTTGACCTCTACTCAGCTAGTGCTTTTAACTAACATCTCTCATTTCGTGCGGTGACGTCATTGCATATAATCAATAGGTCTTGAATTGACGAAGTTGAGGTCAAGTAAATTTTAATCGATACTATCAAATTATGTACACATTCATGACCTAGCATCCAATCAAAGTTTCACAATAAACTGACAGGCGCAAGAAATATGGATAATGCAACGCCTATTATCGATATAATGACGATAACGGGTGCTTATCGTCCCTTCAAATGATCCGAAAGAGGCGGGGCCTAATTCAATTCACGTAATGATTTCCGCGCGTACTGCTTTCCGTCTAGTAAATCTATAATACATCTATGGTTCAAACATATATTAATGCTTAAAAATTCAAATGATATTCGCTATATTCGCTGTTTTCCAATGCGAGGTAAAACTTGTAAGTAGTTATGCGTTTCCAGCAGTCTGAATTCCTATCTCAACGTTTATCTCCAGAAGCTCTAAACATACCAACGTTGAAGTGCTTTTCGAGTGTGTTCACAAAGTCATGTCGCCTCCAAGAAGCTACTCTACAACTGGATGCCATCAAGGCAACCAAACCATTTTTTCTTCTTCTTGACCAAATTCCAATTTTCCTCAGGAGATATTTGTGGACGGATGTTATTGTACGTACCATAAGGAGCATATATTGTTGGCGACGGCCTGTATGGCAAAGTTTTTAAAGTCCAGTAGATGTATGTATGAATTTGGGGTGCAACGCTCGTAATCTTCCCTGTGTGTGCCATAGACGATTGGTACAATATTGTGGTATAGAGTGTTCTACCCAAACTTTTCAGTGATGTAGTCCCTGCATTCGCTGTTTTCCAATGCGAGGTAAAACTTGTAAGTAGTTATGCGTTTCCAGCAGTCATCTGAATTCCTATCTCAACGTTTATCTTCAGAAGCTCCAAACATACCAACGTTGAAGTGCTTTGCCAGTGTTTTCACAAAGTCATGTCGCCTCAAAAAAGCTACTCTACAATTGGATGCCATCCAGGCCATCAAACCATTTTTTCTTCTTGGCCCAATTTCGATTTTCCTCAGGAGTTATTTGTGGACGGCTGTTATTGTACGTACCACAAGGAACATATATTGTTGACGCCGGCCTGTATGGCAAAGTTTTTAAAGTCTAGTAGATGTATGTATGAATTTGGAGTGCAACGCTCGCAATCTTCCCCCGGTGGGCCATAGACGATGGTAAAATATTGTGGTATAGGGTGTTTTTAAGTAGTTACGCGGTTCCAGCAGTCATCTGCATTCCTATCTCGACGTTTATCTCCTCAAGCTCCAAACATACCAACGCTGAAGTGCTTTGCGAATGTTTTCACAAAGTCATGTCGCCTCCTAGAAGCTACTCCACAATTGGATGCCATTCAGGCCACCAAACCATTTTTTTCTTCTTGGCCCAATTTTGATTTTCCTCAGGAGATATTTGTGGACGGCTGTTATTGTACGTACCATAAGGAACATATATTGTTGACGACGGCCTGTATGGCAAAGTTTTAAAAGTCTAGTAGATGTATGTATGAATTTGGGGTGCAACGCTCGCAATCTTCCCCCGGTGGGCCATAGACGATGGGTAAAATATTGTGGTATAGGGTGTTCCACCAAAACTTTTCAGTGATGTAGTCCCTGCATTCGCTGTTTTCCAGTGCGAGGTAAAACTTGTAAGTAGTTATGCGGTTCCAGCAGTCATCTGAATGTCTATCTCAACGTTTATCTCCACAAGCTCCAAACATTCCAACGCTGAAGTGCTTTGCGAATGTTTTCACAAAGTCATGTCGCCTCCTAGAAGCTACTCTACAATTGGATGCCATTCAGGCCACCAAACCATTTTTTCTTCTTGGCCCAATTTTGATTTTCCTCAGGAGATATTTGTGGACGGCTGTTATTGTACGTACCATAAGGAACATATATTGTTGACGACGGCCTGTATGGCAACGTTTTTAAAGTCCAGTAGATGTATGTATGAATTTGGGGTGCAACGCTCGTAATCTTCCCTGTGTGTGCCATAGACGATTGGTACAATATTGTGGTATAGAGTGTTCTACCCAAACTTTTCAGTGATGTACCATAAGGAGCATATAATGTTGACGACGGCCTGTATGACAAAGTTTTTATAGTCTAGTAGAAGTATGTATGAATTTGGGGGCGCAACGCTCGTAATCTTCCCCAGGTGGGCCATAGACGATGGGTAAAACATTGTGGTATAGGGTGTTCCACCAAAACTTTTCAGTGATGTAGTCCCTGCATTCGCTGTTTTCCAGTGCGAGGTAAAACTTGTAAGTAGTTATGCGGTTCCAGCAGTCATCTGAATGTCTATCTCAACGTTTATCTCCACAAGCTCCAAACATACCAACGCTGAAGTGCTTTGCGAATGTTTTCACAAAGTCATGTCGCCTCCTAAAAGCTACTCTACAATTGGATGCCATTCAGGCCACCAAACCATTTTTTCTTCTTGGCCCAATTTTGATTTTCCCCAGGAGATATTTGTGGACGGCTGTTATTGTACGTACCATAAGGAACATATATTGTTGACGACGGCCTGTATGGCAAAGTTTTAAAAGTCTAGTAGATGTATGTATGAATTTGGGGTGCAACGCTCGCAATCTTCCCCGGTGGGCCATAGACGATGGGTAAAATATTGTGGTATAGGGTGTTCCACCAAAACTTTTCAGTGATGTAGTCCCTGCATTCGCTGTTTTCCAGTGCGAGGTAAAACTTGTAAGTAGTTATGCGGTTCCAGCAGTCATCTGAATGTCTATCTCAACGTTTATCTCCACAAGCTCCAAACATACCAAAGCTGAAGTGCTTTGCGAATGTTTTCACAAAGTCATGTCGCCTCCTAGAAGCTACTCTACAATTGGATGCCATTCAGGCCACCAAACCATTTTTTCTTCTTGGCCCAATTTTGATTTTCCTCAGGAGATATTTGTGGACGGCTGTTATTGTACGTACCATAAGGAACATATATTGTTGACGACGGCCTGTATGGCAACGTTTTTAAAGTCCAATAGATGTATGTATGAATTTGGGGTGCAACGCTCGTAATCTTCCCTGTGTGTGCCATAGACGATTGGTACAATATTGTGGTATAGAGTGTTCTACCCAAACTTTTCAGTGATGTACCATAAGGAGCATATAATGTTGACGACGGCCTGTATGACAAAGTTTTTATAGTCTAGTAGAAGTATGTATGAATTTGGGGGCGCAACGCTCGTAATCTTCCCCAGGTGGGCCATAGACGATGGGTAAAATATTGTGGTATAGGGTGTTCCACCAAAACTTTTCAGTGATGTAGTCCCTGCATTCGCTGTTTTCCAGTGCGAGGTAAAACTTGTAAGTAGTTATGCGGTTCCAGCAGTCATCTGAATGTCTATATCAACGTTTATCTCCACAAGCTCCAAACATACCAACGCTGAAGTGCTTTGCGAATGTTTTCACAAAGTCATGTCGCCTCCTAGAAGCTACTCTACAATTGGATGCCATTCAGGCCACCAAACCATTTTTTCTTCTTGGCCCAATTTTGATTTTCCTCAGGAGATATTTGTGGACGGCTGTTATTGTACGTACCATAAGGAACATATATTGTTGACGACGGCCTGTATGGCAAAGTTTTAAAAGTCTAGTAGATGTATGTATGAATTTGGGGTGCAACGCTCGCAATCTTCCCCCGGTGGGCCATAGACGATGGGTAAAATATTGTGGTATAGGGTGTTCCACCAAAACTTTTCAGTGATGTAGTCCCTGCATTCGCTGTTTTCCAGTGCGAGGTAAAACTTGTAAGTAGTTATGCGGTTCCAGCAGTCATCTGAATGTCTATCTCAACGTTTATCTCCACAAGCTCCAAACATACCAACGCTGAAGTGCTTTGCGAATGTTTTCACAAAGTCATGTCGCCTCCTAGAAGCTACTCTACAATTGGATGCAATTCAGGCCACCAAACCATTTTTTCTTCTTGGCCCAATTTTGATTTTCCTCAGGAGATATTTGTGGACGGCTGTTATTGTACGTACCATAAGGAGCATATATTATTGACGACGGCCTGTATGACAAAGTTTTAAAAGTCTAGTAGATGTATGCATGAATTTGGGGGGCAACGATCGTAATCTTCCCCGGTGGGCCATAGACGATGGGTAAAATATTGTGGTATAGGGTGTTCCACCAAAACTTTTCAGTAATGTAGTGCCTGCATTCGCTGATCTTCAATTCAAGATAAAATTTTTAAGTAGTTACGCGGTAGTAATTATTTAAATTGTTTTCTTTGTAAAAAAGGATATTTTAGACGTCTTTAAGACGTCTTTGTGATGCCTGCTATTGGTAATAAACATGTCTTCAGGATGTCATAAAGACGTCTTCTTTGACCAGAAAAACGTCAAAATTAAGTCAATGTAAGACGTCTTCCAGATGTCAAACGTGGGTGCAAACTGACGTCATTATCTGACGTCTTTAGCTCTTCCAGTGCCGATGGCACATATATGTGACAGACAGACTTGTCATTTTCATTCACCAATTGCTCGACCACAGGAAAGGTATATGGTGATCAATGTATGTATATCAACATTTTGAGCATAAATCAAGCATTCTAAATATATAATTATATTTATATGCTACCATAGAAATTTTCAGAGGAAATTACTTTATTCCAATATTAAACAATAATAAACAATATGCCGAAAGATTTGTTTACAAATTAATAATAAACAAGTGGGAAACCAAAAAATAATGGACAGAAAAGAAACTCAAATGAAATTTTCAATAATTCTTATACATAACATTGGGTAAAGTGATAATGTTTGGTATCATAAGAAATTGTAATACATTTCCTGCAAGTTTGGTACAAAATATTTTGTGAAATAATAGATGGTTTAATGAAGTACAGACATTTGAATAGTAGGCACTGATTACATTTAGGTAAAACTTCGAAGAGAGTTAAAACTCTTAACACAGTAAGAGTTAAGACGTATGACACGACGTCATTAAGACATCATTTTGACCAGTCTCTGCTATCAGGGTTGCATTATTTGAATATATTTTGTAAAAGCATGGGAAGTGAGGTCTGCTGTGCAGCCCAATAAATCAGAGCACTTCTGGACTTGTTCTTGTCGACATCTTTATTTTGACCACTTCTATTTCACTACACTTATTTTAGGTTCTCCTTATATGGATTTGGTGCTCTCGCTAGCTGATTATTTTGGTTGAGTTTGATTCTTTTATGATTGATTGTGGGGTGTTCCAGCGTGAATTTGTGGAGTGTTACACTGGTAGCAGCGGTGTCCTGTGTCCAACCCAGGAACCCGGAACCAGCCACGCCCTACTCCAAGCTGTGTTTGCACCCCTTAGCATCCTTCGTCAAGTTTCATCAGTCTTTCAGCTAGTTCAAGCTCTTCTTTTCGGTGGTACGCCTTTGTCTATAACCTGTTTTCACATTATATTAGCCTTTACTAAGTTTGCTACCTGATGCAACAGCCTTTGTTACCATACATTTTGAAGGCCTACTGCTAGATATTTTGTAGGTGAAATTACTCAGTGTTTCATCCCCCTTTACGTGTATGCTCACCCTCTTCTACACGCTGTCTCCCTTTTTCATTAGTGTAAGGTTTTCGATGACATAGGTTTAACCATGTTCGACATTGAACTACCAGAGATATTCACAGGAGACTATGGGCAAGATTTTCGACAGTGGATGAGACGGCTCGAAGTCGCCGTAGAGGCGGTACGCAATGCATCTAGGTATGTGCCCATCCTTCTTCCCTCACGTCTAGCCGGCTTCGAATGAAATACTTTTAGTGTAATCGATTGCCCTTTTGACCAACTTGGATGACAAATGACTGCATTAACCTTGTCATTGTTCTCCGGACGAAGTTAAGTTGAACAATGATGAAATTGAATGGAAAACAGAAGTCAACCTGTTGACTACTAAATTCTCTCATACCATAAGCTTACTTCAGGGACTATCCGGATTCCGTAGGCATGGGGTTAAAAAGTGACAGACAACTAGCCACTGTGTTTCGGATCTACAGTGCTGTATCTTGTCCAAATATCTTGAAATCTTCAATGACAGACATTTACGAGAATTGAAAGCAATCATTAGAGCCAAGAGCTTCGAAGGATACGGTCTCCACAAAGATTTGTCATGGCTAGCAAATTACACTTTTTACCGATAATCAATTTTAATGATGATTTCCTTCATTGGATTTTCTTATATCGGACTTTGCTTATGATTTTGGATACAACTATCATTTACTTTTTTCACCAGTCATGATAAACACGGTAATGTTATAATTATGTATTACTCGAAATATCAAAGTACTCGTATTTTGGATTATGCTATGGTATCCTTGTCCTTCTGTTTCTCATATCAGAATGGATCCGCTTATAGCTTTCTACCTTTTATGATGTAGTACATTTGTAATCGTGTATCTATGGATGCGCGGCTGCTGCCTGCTGGAACACCAAGGGTCAAAACCTGGACACATTCGCGCAACCATTGTATGTGTTTCTATTTTAAAATCATATTGTTATTGTATGTTTCTTCACATGATAAAGGAAGAGGCTTTTGAAAATTTGTGTTGGAACTAAGCATGGTATTTGTCCGGATCTTTGTCTCTATTCATTAATTCCAACACGTGGAACTATATCACAACATGGATATTTTACATGTACTTTGCCTCCACGTCCATAGACAGAGAGACAGAACTTTAACAAAGCCCAGGCCCATTCCGATATCCTCTTCTTGTCGAAATGTAAGCATCGGGGTTTAATTCCGGGAGGATTTCGTCTAGCAAATCCTATGAAAACTACTCACAACAACCAACGAGCTGAGGGCCTCGGCTCTCTTATGTAATGTCGCTCTCAATGAGCCAGGGGTGACAAAGCTCTGTTGGTGTAAATTGATGCTTGCATTTCCATGATATACTAAAGGCTCCCAGATCGTCCCAATTCTGTTACTGTTGTTAACTGCATTGTCAAGTAGGTTAATGAAAACGTACCTCACTATCAATCAACTTCTATCATTTTGTACTCACCAATCCATTTTGCTGACGATCAGCCATGCATGAAGTATTTTGTCTTGTTTGTTTATTGCTAGGACAGGCAGCCAGTGCAAACGTATTCCCCATTTAATTTCCATTTAATTGTATCGTAATTCTTGTCAGGCAATATTAAAGTATTACAAAGCCTAAGTAATACATTTTGAGGGACAAAATCTATCAAGAACGACTTTATTCCTAGAGATTTGATTTAATACTTGTTAAACATGGCTTTTTCATTTCATATCATCACTTCAAAATTTTACTGTTCAACTTGTCGTCATTTATTCCAATGCACCTGATTCCAACGATCTGCTCGTTGCAGTTATGTACAAAATAATATACAAATATACTAATATATACATAAAAGGTAACCCATTCTTATCTAGCTCTAATATTTGTTAAGCTGATATACGGTATCTAGTTATCAGTTCCCCCTTTCTTTTGGTACGGTTGCGTTTAGAATAATGGATGGACACAGATTTATTTATTTCATTTCTGGGGTAAAATGCCATAGTTAAGGCCCAGTGAAAATATAGAATCGATTTTGCATAAGATGTTCGTATTTGGGGAAGTGAAAATCGTAAGCAGAAATAATTTTTGATGACAATGGAAACTAGCATTCAGAGGAAACATTTAAGTAATTATCTGCCGTCATTTATTTCAAATTCAAACTATTCTCAGATTATTTATAGCCTGATTATGACATAAGGAAAGGCAACTTTGTTCCTTACATGTCTACCAAATATATGTTTAAGGAGAATTCCAATTAAGTTGCCCCCCCCCCTTTTTTTTTTTTGGGGGGGGGGGGGGGAGGGGGGGGGGGGGTTCACTACAATTAATGCACATGTGATACCTTAACCATGTTAACTGTATGATCGATGCACCTGCATGATGAACAAAGTACAAAAGTACTCATGTGCAAAACATGACAGCGATTCATTCCTGAATGTCTACGTAATTTTAATAGATTTCTTTCTTTTTAAAACTCATTTGATTTTGAGTAGCTCTATTCGCCTATTATCCCTTATTTTCTTCGTATTTTGAGCTATTTTGATACACTATAATGTTGAAATATCCCCATGTTAGAATGCATTGGAAAAAGATGGCGATTCCTTTTGAATAATTCTTTATGATCACGATTTTCTACCCATTTCTTCGTAGTTCTTTCCCTCTTTTCCTTTTTTTTCTCAAATAAAACTAAAATAGTCAACTGTTAAAATGTGATTAAATGACTAGCTATCTATTCCTATTTTAAAAACTATTTCATTATATTGTTATACCTACTGTCACTCTATTTTCTTCCTATATTCATCACCCCAGAAATAGTAGAAAAATAGGGGAAACGTACGCAAAATCGTGTCAAACATATTATTTTCTTCCTTTTACATAAACCTGTTTTTAAACTATTACCAAAATAGGGGAAATAGTTAAAAATAAATGTTTTGTGAGTGATTTTTCGTAGTTTTCCCTCGTTTTTCACAGCATAAATAGGAGAAGAATAGGAGAAAAATAGGAAAAATATTTAAAATGGAGCTATTTTTCCCCTATTTGAAAAGTTGTATACCCATTTTCAACTATATTTGTGATATTTTCTTTCTATTGTCATTGTCTCCGGAATAGTAAAAAAAAAAGGGGGAAGAATAGAAGAAACATATTTTCGGGATAGCTTTTTCACGGTTTTTAATCCTCGTTTTAGACTAGGCCTATTTAATTTTGACTTGGAAAGTACGTCGATACTCACTTAAAACACATTCAAGAGGAGACTATTAACAAACCGTAAGTTTTCAAAAGTTTACAATTCGCATTGTAGAATAATTCTTAATTCTCCTACACTGTTAAAAATAACTGTGGATTATACTAATTTCCCTGCCATTCCCCAAAAATGTACCGTATTAACAGACAAACGGCCCAAACTTGTAATTTTACAAGTCAAAAAAACCTGTTAATCTACAGTTATTTTTTTACAGTGTACGCGCTTTGCCTGTGCTAACACACCGTGTCGGGTTCCCAATTTTGGTTGTGCGGCCGCATCAACTGCTCGCATCGAGGCGTGCGTACAATTCTATATCCACGTGGTAGATATCCATGGCGTGTGTACGTGCGCGCGCATGGGTGTGCGTTTCTTGTTTCAACAGGCCAACATCAATTTAGAACTTATTTGAAACTACTGTATATAGTCTATTCTGGGGAAACTCAGTTTCTGAAGTTGTGTAGAAGAGGTTTAAAGGCGGTCCGTCGTCGGTGCCCGTGTGTTTCTATGCTGTCCCGGCGAAGGCAAGTTCGGAGATTTCCGGAATCGCTCGGACAATTTGTAAATAGCCTGCGAGCGCAGGGGCGAGAGCTAAGCTTGCCAGCAATACGCTATATGTTTCGGATTCGGGATACTCCATGCTATATGCCTATAGGCACGAAAATAATAGCGGTTTTCGAAAGAAATGGAGGTCGAGAGGAGAGAGAGTCAGACGAGATTACGTATCCACAGCGCGTACAATTTGTGGATTGAGCACAAAGATATAAATCTGGACGTGGGCTGCTTGTTTCCTCCAGGGAAAGTTTGAATAAAAAGTTCGTGTTGCATCTGCTTGAGCTGCACACCATTTGCAAGTCGTACAGTGTACCTCCACGGGCTACCGTCGCCAGCGCCGGGTGCGCCCGGAGGTGAACCCTGGAGATGGCCTTACACCCACTAATATTCCCTTCCACTCTCTCTTTTATTCTCACTTACGTTCCGTTTCTCTATCTTATCTTTCACTCTCTCTTTCTCTCGTGACCTTGATAATTTATCTCCCTTGTTCTCTCTCTCTCTCTCTCTGTCTCCCTCTCTCCCTGTCTCCCGGTCTCCCTCCTCTTTCTCTTCTCTGGCTGATTTCGAGAGAGGGGAATCGATCTTAAAAAACTGGACACTAACTTCGTGAATGGCCATCGTGCAAAGAGTTGACAGAAATTATTTTTAAAATAAGAAATATAAAGGGGGCCTGATAATAGAATTATAGATTAATCTTAATTTTGTATTGATAAACTTGAGGAGGAAAACTTTACTTGACAGCCCTGATTCTAGCTCGTTCCGTTTATCTATCTTATCTTTCACTCTCTCTTTCTCTCATGACCTTGATAATTTTTTCTCCCTTGTTCTCTCCCTTGTTCTCTCTCTCTCTCTCTATTTCCCTCCTGTTTCTCTTCTCTCCTATATCACTCCATATGCCTTCCTCCACATACCTTGTACAGTGGAACCTCCTTATAAAGAACAATGGTATAACAAACTCATTATAAGACAGTATTTTTGCCAGTCCCACTTTGCTTCCAAGAAGTTCATTAATGATGCTCCACTATACAAAAATAAAATGAAATAAAAGGAATGTAGATTACAATACTTCAAAACTTTTGACACGTACACACAATGAAGAGTACTTTTTCATGCTGTCTTCATTTACTTCCCTACATGTTACATGCAGTGCCATTGCAAATGGCAAATCACAAGGAAAAAGAAAAGTAGAAAAGGTGTTCCTGTAAGTAATACTTTTAAGTTTCTTTAAAATAATACATGTATAACTTGTAATAAAACTACCCAAGTGAGAGTAAAAATCAACTGAACATTGAAACTATGTTGTCAACACTAAATAGACATGTTTCAAGTCAAGTTTATATATGTAGAATACATAAAACTGTAATAAATATATACAAAAATCAGCTCAGTAGTATAAAACTATACTTTCAACAGTATATAGGCATACCATATGGAATAGCAAATGGCATATAAAAAAAGTACCAGAAATGTCCCTGTATGCATAATACATACGTTTCTTAAAAATTATATAACTTCTGATAAATCTATACAAGTATGAGAAAAAAATCAACTTCATATTGCAAAACTATTATTTCAACACTAAATATGCATGTTTCAAGGCAAGTTTGTGGATCTAGAATACATGTATATCAAACTGTAATAAATATAATACAAAAATCAGCTCAGAAGACAAGTGTAAAACTATACTTTCAACAGTATACATGTAGGCATACTTCAGGAAAGGTTTGTGGATCTCTGCATAAGCAAATTCTAAAACAAACAGTGTAAAACAGATTACAATAAAAGTAAATCTTGGAAGGAAAACAACTTCACTATTTGGTGTGATCACATTATCAAAGGCTACCCAACGTTCAACTGAAAATGGCAACGTTCACTGGCAGATTTATTCTGAACATGTATAGTTTTTATATTGCATTATATTATGGACATTCACACAGGAATATGCTGGCAATGGTATTTTCATTGAATATTGCAACATTGACATATTGCAGTTTATAATACCATAAATACCTAAATACAATGATTACAGTCAGGAATACAGATAGGTACAAAAGATATGTTATTAAATGTACATCACACACATTCACTTATACGCTGGCAAGTGATATTGTTTGGTTGTAATTACATGCATTGATACAATACAATCGTTTTGATCAACTACTTCTTATGATCACCAAGTGGCAAATTCTTATTGAAGTTTATGTAATTCATGTGCATCTCACTGCACACAATGTACAGCATGTACCAAATCCAATGGACTGCTAGTTCAGCTAAAACAGCATGACAAATCAGACTAAATATTCACCATAAATAGAAAAACATCACAGAAGACATGCATGTTCATGGTCATGGAATGTGTTGAAATACACAGGGAAAAATAGATTAAAATGAAGTTTATACAATGTCATAATGGAAACCCTTTATCACATAAGATTTTTTTTTTGTTTCAAATGACATGAATATATTTCCTCTCGGATAAATGTTAACGTAAACATTATGTTAAATGATTACACACAGAAAATGTTTTCTTTGATACATACATACTTCATTTACAATAACCAAGAAAAAGGTGAATATAAACAGGAACTATAATAAACAATTTTTTAAAGAAGGATAACAGTTCTATGTCCAGCAGATCTAAATTTCAACAATAAAAGCAGACATAAAAAAAAATCAAGACCAGTGTTGATCTTAGATGGATTTCAATCTTGTACTCCATTGACGAAGCCCTTGTAAGGCCTAGTTGGGGATAGATAGTAAGCTTAATAGATAGGCATACCTCATCCGCAGTGTAGCACATGATGGAACAACTCTCCTGTTTCCTGCTCCCAAGTACCCATGGTGAATATTAGGCCTAGTGAATATACATGAATTGTTTGTAGGCATAATGCCGGTACGATTCATTCAACCTCGGAATGTCCCTTGGAAATACATTGTTGCTTGCTGCCATGCATGCAGCCAAGACATTGCCATTTAGAAATGCATCAGTGAAGTATTGAGCAGTCACGACGCAGGTGCGGACATGGCAACACACACACATTCTCTACCTCCTTTGGCATGGGCACACATCTTCCACCACATCTACACCATGATGCAGGCCGGCTGCTCGGTCCAGGCCTTTCTTCAGCAGGTTGGGTAGGCTCTACATCTGCTACAGCATCCAAGTAAACATCCGTGAATCTGCAGAGGAACTGGATGGTGACGCGTTCTAGATCAGCTCTCTCTCGATCCATCACAAATTTCTACATTGAGTAAGAAAAAAGAAAAACAACAGTGAATAAAGTAGGGAAAAAATAAATACTTGTAATGTAAAGTGCACATTCCACCCTGTTCAAAATTCAAGTATGGAAATACTGTTTTGGTGAAAAAATCATAAAATTATTAAATTTGTAGGAAAAGATATATTTATTAATAGGTTCCATTGTATTGATATATTGTTTGTGAACTGGTACCACTAGGTGTATTTGAATCTTTGGAGTCACAATTAGATATACATACATACATGTACAGTGTATACATTCAAACATACTGTGACTCTGACTTGCAAAAGCCTGTACTACACTCCCCCCCCCCCCCTTCAATTTCTGTTGTTTTTTTACAGAGGGGGGGGGGGAGATACTTCGTCACAGCTCACACAGGTTAAGCCAGTTCGCCAATCACCAATTGACATGTCTGGTGTTGATTCTATTTACATATTGGCATACCTTCATTATAAATAGATTCCTTCTTCTTCTTCTCCTCATTCTTCCTTCTTCTTTCAATTTCAATGAAGATTCTTACAAACACACTATCTCAGACCTGGGCCCTGGCTGTGACATTGTAACTCACATTCACACTATAATTTAATTCTATTTCTCTTGAGTCTTAATTTAGTTATTACACAATGACAAATCGCAAGAAAAATGATCGAATTTGTTGCATAGACCTTGGTTTGGATAAATAGGCTGCGATAATGATCTACTCACATTTTGTGAGTTGATTCATCGTCATCGCCATCAGGTTCCCGGTTGGTGCACGGGCGACGTTTCCGGCAGGAACAACGCAGTGTGATGGGATGGCCGTCACTCTTGCAAGGGCACATCCGTCTGCCCGTTTTGTATCAGCACTGCAGCAGCTAGCTTCCTGAACATTTACAGTCGGCTCCAAATCTCACTCTAAATTTAGAACTCCGAAATACTGAAAGTGTCATCCATAATAAAGATGAAATTGCTTTGTTCTGGTACGGCGTCTGACAGCAGAAAACATGTATTCGTTCGCTATTCAGTACAACTTACACATATCACAGCGATCTATGCGGATTTTTGCCGAGGAGAAGGACATTTCGCTGATCCTCAATATACTTTCGACTAGACCTAGTTTCGTATGCGCAAGAACTATTTCGCAGCATCAACAAACACAGATTTTTCCCCATTGAAACCGGCGATTGACCGCCTTTAAACTGAATTTATTCTTACATTCTGCTTCAAATCCTTACTTGAGTATGTGAAAACCTGAATTGGGGAAAACATTCCTACTCAATTGCAAACTTTCAAATATTTCCCTTGATATAACATACAAAACTAATTTCGGCCAGCGCGCAGCGCCGAGAATGAACTGTTTAGTAAAAGCCAATGAATAAGGCAACAGAGACGGGGAAAGGCATCATACAATGCATATTTCATTTCAAGAACACATCCCTGCGTTCATGAATGAGCACCTCAGCGTCCGGCATCCCTTACAGTCAGGCCCTCAGACTTCGCCGTATCTGCTCTGAGGATTCCGACTTTTCCTTCCATGCCAGGAACTTGAAGAGACATCTCGTAGCCAGTGGCCATAGCGCCAGGACAGCCCAACAAGCCATCAACAAAGTTCTTTCCCTCCCCAGATCTGAAGTTCTCAAACAGAAAACTGACAGCCAGGATACCAATGACAGAATACCTCTCGTGGCCACCTTCCACCCCAATCTCCCTCCTCTCCGCAATATCCTTCATGACAACCACCGTATTCTCAACACATCTGATCGTCTCCTACAGGCTGTTCCCAGTACCCCAATCCTGTCTTACCGACGCCCCCGCAACCTCAAGGATCTCATCGTTCGTGCTGAAGTGCCCCTCTCACTGGCCATTCTTCTCCCATTCAGCACGGCACCTTCAAATGTACATCTAACAAAGGCACCGTATGTGCTATACACATCCACGAGGGCGACACTTTCACCAGCAACTCTACCAACCTCCCTCACCAAACCAAGGGCAATATTACTTACACCACCACTAATGTTGTATATCTCATCACTTGCAGAGTCTGCAGGACCCAGTACGTAGGGGAAACCAAGACCACACTCAAGAGACGCTTCTATGGGCAAAGATCCACTGTCAACACAGCCAAGCTTGACACTCCAGTGGGCCACCATTTTAACCTTCCTAACCATTCCATCACCGATATGATTCTACAGGGCATTGAATCTTTAGGTACCCGTCCCGACACAGTCCGAACCAGCAGGGAGAAGTACTGGATGAGACGACTTCGCACCATCCAACCTCATGGCCTCAACATCCAGGAGGGAAATGATTAATACATCTTTTTACTCCCCTTCCTTACATTATATTTTCTTGGACCACTCCCACTTAGTTTATTTTACTTATATTTAAATTTTATATACATATATTTTATTTGCATTTTACCTCCTCGTTGGATTTAGACACATATATTACAGACTTTATATGCACATGTATGTATGTATTTTTCAGTATATAGTATGCCTTACATCTTATAGTCTTGTATACAGTAGATAGCAAATATATATTTTTTCACTACACTTTACTCTATATGCCATATATTATGCAAACGGTGTCTGACAACTCGACTCCCTCTTTATTTTCTGCCCTACCACTCCACTGTACTGGACTTGTACAGTACTTATTCCTTTCTCTTACCCCTTGTCTTTGCATTGTTCCTTATCCTGTTTGATGTTGCCTCCCAATTTATCCTTAGCTTCCATATGTTACCCAAACTTGAGCTTGGGGCTCATTACTGTCCTTGCATCTCCACGCCTTTGTGTTTGCTTTAACCCCACTCCACACCTACTTGACTCCTTGCTTTTGACTCCTCACACTCCCCTTTTGTTTCCATTGTTTTGTGTCCCCAGCCCCTCCCTTACAGTTCCTGTTACATGTATACTGTTTTGTGTCTGTAGTCTATAAAAAATTATATGCTTGTCTTGCTTTTTATGTTTGTCTTTTTTCCTCTGACGAAGATTCTGCTAGGATCGAAAGCTCAGACCCCTTTTGACTCCAATTAATTAATGTATAACTTTTCTTTAAACTTCACCACCAACCTGACATTATTCCATCAGTGCCAATGGTATACTATAAAGCATACTGCTTGTATGTAAACAACCATTGGACCAACGGCTTTAAGTCCTCTCCGAGGGACTTGGGTTAATGCCTTACCAAAGGACATCCTGGTTTCGAACCCGGGTCCTTCAATTACAAAGCCACTGCTCGACCACTAAGCTATCTCGCCCTTTCTCCGGATTATGGACATGATAGAACAGCACCTGATGGCAACACCTACTACAGCAACCCCCCGCCCCCCCCCCCCCCCCCGCACACAGGCTATGCAATTTATGAATTACTTTGACGAAAATAATCAGTAATGTGTGCTTGTACCAAGGCAAGGTGGGTTGAATGGCGCAAGACGGTCGGACTGATTGGGTGGGGTGGGGAACAGGGGCGTTGCTAAGATTTTTCAATAGGGGGGCGGGGCAGACGTGGAGGATCCAACCGCGTAGACAGAATTTCATTTTAGGGGCCGCTTGTGAGCACGCTCTGCGTGCTCCCCAGGGGGTAGGCGCAGGGAGGGGCTCCAGCGCGAAGCACGAAAGCTCTGACGTTTTATAGCAAATTTGAGATAAAGATAATGCCTCGTAGCACCTATTGTAGATGGAAAGTTAGTTCGACGTCGAGACTGCTTGTCAGTTATTTTGACACAATACTGCACTGTATGTAATAGGGGTGGGTACAGGGAATGGGGGGGGGGGGGGTGTCCCGCTTCCCGCGCAAAGCGGGTAAGCTCGTAGCAAACAATTTTTTTAGGTGGAAAGTTGTATAGTTCGACGCCCAGACTGGTTTTCCCCTTCCCACGCGAAGCGCGAAAGCTCTGACGATTTATAGCAAATTTGAGAATAAGATAGCGGCTCGTACATGTAGCACCTTCTTTTAGGCGGAAAGTTAGTTCGACACCCGGACTGTTTTTCAATTATTGGACGCAATACTGCACTGTGTGTATCAGGGGTGGGTGCAGGGAGGTGGGGGGGGGGGGGTTACTGCCCCTTCCCGCTCAAAAGCGCGAAAACTTTGACGTTTAAGCAAATTTCCTAGCGCCTTTTTAGGCTTTTTTCTCTCATTTCCTCTGCTTTTTCGATGTCGCCTTTTTTAAGGGGCTGAATTAGGGGGGGGGGGGGGGGGGGGTGGGGGCATGACCCCCCTTTGCCCGCCTGGGTAAGCCGGGGTGTATTTGTTTCATCGCCCCTCTCATTATTATTTCTTCGACACAGCCGCAGGGGTGTCTCCCATCCAATATAATCATTTTGTTTGCTAATTTAATTCTTTCATATTTGAGTGTTTCATTGAACAATGAAAATCATATTGCAATATTTTAAAAATAATCCTAACCATAAGCTCTTCTTCGATTATGAATAGCGACCATATTCTCTGAATATGAATAGCTACTCTCTTCTCCGATTATAAATAGCGACCCTCTTCTCCGATTATGAATTACAACACTCTTTTCTGATTATGAATAGCGACCCTCTTCTCTGATTATGAATAGCGATCCTCTTCTCTGATTATGACTAGCGACCTCTTCTCTGTTTATGGCTAGCGACCTCTTCTCTGATTATGACTAGCGTCCTCTTCTCTGATTATGAATAGCGATCCTCTTCTCTAATTATGAATAGCGATCCTCTTCTCTGATTATGAATAGCGACCCTCTACTCCGATTATGAATAGCGACCCTCTTTTCTGATTATGAATAGCGACCCTCTACTCTAATTATGTATAGTGACCCTCTTCTCCAGTTATGAATAGCGACCCTCTTCTCCGATTATGAATAGCGACCCTCTTCTCTGATTATGAATAGCGACCCTCTTCTCCGATTATGAATAGCGACCCTCTTCTCTAATTATGAATAGCGATCCTCTTCTCTGATTATGAATAGCGACCTCTTCTCTGGTTATGAATAGCGACCCTCTACTCCGATTATGAATAGCGACCCTCTTTTCTGATTATGAATAGCGACCCTCTACTCTAATTATGTATAGTGACCCTCTTTTCCAGTTATGAATAGCGACCCTCTTCTCCGATTATGAATAGCGACCCTCTTCTCTGATTATGAATAGCGACCCTCTTCTACGATTATGAATAGCGACTCAATTCTACGATTATGAATAACAACCCTTATGAATATTGAACTTCATGAATAACGACCCTCTTATGCTATTATGAATAGCGATCCTCTTTTTTGATTATGAGTAGCGACCTTTATGATTAACGACCCTGGTTTTGGTATTATGGATAGCGACCCTCTATCTGTATTATGTAGAGCGACCCTCATGACTTATTATGAATAGCGGTCTTTATGAGTAAGGACCCCTTTCTTCGATTATGAATAGCGACCCTCTTCTCTGATTATGAATAGCGATCCTCTTCTACGATTATGAATAACGACCCTCTTCTCCTATGATGAATAGCGACCCTCTTCTTCGATTATGAGTAGCTACCCTTATGATTAACGACCCCGGTTTGGGTATTATGAATAGTGACCCTCTATCTGTATTATGTATAGCGACCCTTATGACTTATTATGAATAACGGTCTTTATGAGTAATGACTCTTTTCTTCGATTATGAATAGCAACTCTCTTCTCCTATTATGATGGTCCTTCTTTTTACTTTATGAATAGCGACCCTACAGGTATAGGAAATTACACGTTATGAATAGCGGTCCTTATGAGCCACTGGGCCTTATGACTAGCCGTCCTTTTGACTAGCGAGGTTACCCCGACCACCTCAACATAATTCAAAACACAGTCCATCCACCAAACAAATGAGGAATTCACTCTTGACAATAAAAATTCATTGCAACATTTCACTTTTTATATGGCCCCTACAGGCTGTTCCGTGAAAACAACTTCAAACATGATAAGTCAATAATTTAAAAAAAATATCAGTGTTCAGACATAAAATTTAGATTTTTTTTGCATAGGTTGATATATATATATATATATATCAGTACAAAATATATATATATATATATATCAGTACAAAATATATATATATATATATATATATATATATATATATATATATATATATATATATCAGTACAATATATATATATATGAAGAGCTTAGTTCCAAAAGGGCTAAATCCAGTTTTGACCTAAACTTAGTTTTAAGGATTAGCATGCGTATCTCGCACATATTGCATTAAAAAAAATAATAAGTTGAAGCCAATCTGTTGCATTCCAAAAAGGACAGAATCCACTCTGTGATTACAAATTTGTTAAAGACCTCAGCCTGACCGAATTTTGAAATATACACTTTATTCATCCACGGGGAGCTATATATTTTCTGAACAAATTGAAACCAACTTCATGAGATTCCGTTTCCTGTGGAATGAGTAACAGGGTCCCGAATGTTGAGCCCCGGTTGTTTTTCTGACGAGGGCCCCGTCTCTGAGGAACGCTACTTTGCGGGGGGTGAAAATCTGATGACGACATATCGTGTAGACGCACTCGGAGCTGTATACATGACATGTCGTCACACGTCTAGAGGCCCCCTGCAGTTTCCTCTCTTGTTACGCAATAGGGAGGGGGCGGACCAAAAAAAATTATCTTTTTTTATTTTTTATGGATAAACGGAGACGAAAATTTATGAATTCCCAGGGTAATTATATTCTTTGTTTACTAAACTTTACGTCAATATATGGTTGTTTTGGGTCAGGCTGAGGTCTTTAACTTAAACCGTGTTCCATTAAACTTTGTATCAATATATTTGCAAGTGTGGTGCTGCTACCCAGTTTTGATCATCAGTACAAAATTTGATATTTTGTATATTTTTGGATTTTATCCCTAACTCCCAAAAATACTAACTTGAAAAAAGAGGGGGGGGGAGGTGTAGTATTGTTTTTGTCGAAAACCTTTTTAAAAAATGGAATTCTCACTCTGCTAGCAATATTGATATGTTTCATACTGAAGTTAACATGATAACACCCCAAAAAGACGACCGGCTACAGTTTCATTCCAAAAGGAATTAAATCCACAAAAATCCAAATCATAACAAATCTTCAAAACTCAAAATATATTGTTACATTTTTAGAACATTATTAAGATGGTCTAAGGCAATATTCTTGACAAATATTGAACGAGGAAAAGAGGTGAAATAAAAAACTTGATATATTCAAAAACGCCAAAAGTGGATTTAATCCCTTTTGGAATGAAATTCTTCATATGTTTGTAAGTGAATAAAAACATAATTAAATATATCGATAAATGAAACAATAAACAATTAATATAGATCAGTAAGTATACAAATGTTTAAATATATATATATATATATATATATATATATATATATATATATATATATATACAAACGCATATCAAAAGACATCATAGCTTTTCTAACTTTATCTATAGTATATGGAATACATTCCTATTAAATGCAGTGATCTACGCCAATAGCAGTGATCAAGCTGCATCGCTTGATACATTATGCTGCACATATATAGAGATTTTGAATTATGATAGATCCGTAATAAACTTCGTTTTGAAAATGCAAAACATGTTTCTTAAAAAAAGTTCGCTCTAAGAATGTACGGGGTGGGCTTCCCGGATTCACCCCCCCCCCCCCGGTGCCTTGATTGAGATGTAAACTGCATCATTATTCTCTTTTAAAAAGGCCAAATAAAATGATTAAACAAAATACTCCTCAGTGATGTCACTGTCAAAGTAGGATTTTTAGGTAATATAAGCAGAGAGAAATCTCAAAGCAGAAGAGACTACATGTAGGTGATATTTCATTTTTCACAAGTCTGCACTTTTTCGCCTTTTATACTTCGCTCAATGAATACTGTTTCATCGAAAATGGCGTTATCGTTGTTTTGGGGACCCCACTCCCCTTTCAGGTTTTTATATACCAGAATGGCTAGTATGGAGGCATCGAAACGATGTCTCCCAACTCTAGCACCTTCCGGAGCGATACAACGAAGTTCTAATGCGCACCTCAACATTGGCTGAACGATTGTACGCTGAATAACTGAACCGTTGATGTAAAGTTGCCGATTTGCGGCTGGGTAGGCGGCCTCATTTTTTGATTCATAATATACCTTTCTATCAACTCCCAGTTGTTCATACATGGCGGGAAGTGTGAAAAAGTATTGGTGCTTTATTTTAGTCGTTGTTTTGGGATCGAAACTGTGCCAGTGGCTCATGTACCCATGGTGGTTTAGTGCTGCTGGTATGAGCCTCTTCAGAGAGTCTGTAAAACGAATCGATGCATCTGCCCAGAAAATCCCTCCAAATTCTTTCAGGATTATCTATGTAAAGAAATGAAAATATATTATAAAAAAGGAAATAAAAGGATAAAAAAATAAATATATTTTGTTATACTTACCATTATTATTATCATCATTATTATTGTTATTTTTATTATTATTGTTGTTATTAGTATCATTATCATTATTATCATCATCATTATTATTATTATTATTATTATCATCATCACCATCATTATTATAATCGTTATTATCCTCCTCATCATTTATCATAGTCCACTACCTGTACTGCTCTCTATCCCCGGCCTTGTGTATCGTACGTATGTGGGCGCCGCTCACATATCAGCTATATACAAATGTCAACACAAAGGGCGGACACAGAGCCTTTCGGGGAGGGTGATTTTGTGGGGAAAAGTGAATTAGTGGGGATGTACGGATCAGCGCACGCGAACGCATGCATTAAAAAAAAGGTCAAAGATTGATACCACCATAAATTGGTCTACATTTATCATCACCCTCATCATCATAATCAAAATAATATGGATCTTACATCTATGATGATAGGCTTCCATGCGTAGGTGTGCAGATTCTTGACGTGAACGGGATATGATTGAAAAGGAAACGACCGAAGTTCAACGTTGCAGAACTTCTTAACCTGCACAGTTCAAAATGTGAGAAAAGGCTAAGATTTCGAATGCATCTATTGACCTGTATTCATAAAGGGACTAGATGTAGGCTTGGTTTACACCCTAACATATAAGATCGAGTTCGTCCATTGGTTTACGAATTCCCTAATAGTTTTTGAAAGAGCAATTATATAATTATTTTCCCTATTTTCCCGCAATTTTCTATTTCATTAATAAAATAGGGGGAAATAAAGTAAATTTCCCCCATTGTTTTCATGAACATAATTTCCCCTCTATTCTGTACAAAATAGTAGGCAAATAAAGCATGTTCTACCTCTTTATTCTATTTCTACTATTTTCCCTCTTATTTACTCCTAGTTCTTTGAAATGGGAGAGGGGCTATTTTCTTCCTATTTTCCACCTTTCCTTTTGAGAAAAAGCATTTCTGTGAAAGATCGTGAAAAACTGACTCTTTTTTAGTATGAAAGCTCACGTAATTATCAAGAGCATGGCAATGCAGTCCTATGTAGTCAGTTATCTGGATAGCATGAAATTAATCTCCCGTCGTTTACTTGAACCATTTTAAGCTTATACTCAAATCCTGTTAATGATATTTGGAAAGGCAACTTCGCTCTTTCAATGTCTATTTTAAGTATGCTTTTTGAGAATTCCAGTTGAAAGTCTTTTTTAAAGAATCATCGTTTGCGCATTGCAATTAATACACAAAAAATACATTGTACTGTATGATGCACCTACGTGATGAAACAGTACAAAAGTATACTTATGTTACAAAACAACAGCGGTTCATCTTTGAGTTTCTACATAATATCTTTAATCAATTCATATTCTTTGTTTTAAAAAAAAATCGTGATTTCGAGTAGGTCTCCTTGTCTATTTTCCACATGTTTTTTTTTTTATTTTCGCGCTATTTTAATAATCCTAATGGGCATGCACAAAGTTTGAAATATTCCCATTTTAAAATACGTTGAATATAAATGACAGTAAAATAATCACCATTTTCTTAGCATTTTCTTCCTGGTTTTTCCCTACTTTTCTGTTTTTCTCTCCAAATAAAACCCAAATAGCCAACTGTTAAAAAGTGTTTAAAAACGAGATATTTTATTCCTGTAACAAAAACTAATTCTTCCTATTAAAGGGATACTCAATCGCCGATTGTGGACGTTTTTATGCCGCGAGAGGGCACCGTGTTCGTTACCTGATCATGCGGGGCGCAAACCTCGGATAGACAGGTCGCCGCACAAACATGCACGCTTCGCCTGAGCTCGAGCTCTCGTGCGAGATTCGGTCGGCTTCGTGCAGTCCGAAAGATAATCCCAGTAGTCCAACGGACGCGTTCGACGCACAAACTTTGTGTACGAGTGAATGGGGCTTACGCGATCCTGACTTTCCCCACAGCCGCCTGGTTGCGTATCCCTTTAATTATTATTCTATTTTCATTCTATTTTCTTTTTAGTTTCATCAACTTTAAAACGGAGTAAGCTCTTGTACCAATACGTATTTACTATGATAATCAGAATGTGCTTAAATAGTGTGCCAAGTTTTAGGGCAATCTAATGATCCCTTTATAAAGAGTTATGTTGGGTTCTAATACTCCTTTTGTCATCTTCGCTCACTACTTCGCAAGTCAGAGTACTTCAATAGACTGCAAACTTTAGACCCTTATTTCTCATTATTTTGAGTAATATTATGTGAGACTGGGCATTCTACTCTATCTTTAGTGGGTTAAGAGCATCCAATCCTAATGAGTTATACATCGTTTTTTACGACAAAATTGCATGCTTTCGAACAATACCTCCTCATTACCATTCTTTTCCTGGTGATGCTACAACATGTCTGATATAGCAATTCCTATGTAGGCATTGTGTGGTCTATTAGAACAGATGGTCATCTTTGGCAAAGCTACATACCACTGTCTCTCCTTAGCTCACTAATGATTGACAGATGATGTCATAACATGAATGAAATATGGGGCATTTCTTTAGGGTGGAGCTTAGCATGTTTGAGAACATGATTTCAAAAATATTTTTTATAAATAATGAAACACATATATATATATATATATATATATATATATCCTGAAAGGATACTTTTTTCTAATTACTTTAAGAATATGGAGGTACAACACAATCTAAATTTTGTACTTTTGACAGTTTTTAGTATACCCATATTTTTCTTCTCTGGATTTTCTTGTATCAGTTTTTTTCCGACCCTGAATATTTGTCTCAGTTTGATCTCCCATAACTTAAAAACGGAGTTAATTCTTGTTATGATACGTGTCCACTATAATAAGCGGGATGTGTGTACTTAATATTTTAAAGGCGTTACTCGGAGATGTACAAACAAATCAAAATGCAATAAATTTGGAATCAACGGGAAGGGGAAGATGCCCTAAAACATTCTATTAACCTTCGAAATCCATAGGTTTTCATAAATTAATATTATTCTGTTTCAAATGTGTGCAAAAATGTTCGCATATTTTCGCCCCGCCAGCAGTTTCTTTTTAACCCTTGGAAATGTGACGTAATACTCGGGACACACTTGCTTGCTTCTAGCTAGCTCACGATCACGTCAATACAGCGCGCGCACATAACGTTCACGGTTCGCGGTAAGCTACTGATTTCTTCCAATCTTTGAAAATCTTGTGGACAAAATGTCTGACTTTGGCCCTGATTCAGATGTTAGAACCTGAAATCACACCGTGATTCCATCAATCACTGGGTGAATCACTGCAGCAGCCACACGCACATATACGATTCATACAGTTACAGTACAGTCAAGTCGTATATTGTAAGCTAGTTGTCCCGAGAATGACGTCATTTTTCTAGTGCAAGAATTCTCGCTTTCGTGGCTCATCTGAAACCCTGTCAATGGTTTTGAAAAAAGTCCTGATACTCTTTTTGAACAAGCTTATATCTCTAAAATAATTTCAAAAGTATTCTTTGGGGGATTAGCTTTCCGAAAATGTATAATTTGTCCTATTTCTTATTATATGGGACATTTCTCCGGTTATCTGCTTTAAGTTCTAGAACAAGCTGATAATTCCTTCAGAGAGATTTCTATTGAGTTCTAATCCTGTACTGTCATCTTGTTAAAATGCTTCAATAGACTGCAAACTTTAAAAACCCTTATTTCTCAAAAGTAAGCATTCTGTGGGACTAGAATTCTTCTCTTTGTAAAGTGGGTTAAGAACATCCGACGCTTTTATGAGTTACATATCATTTAAAAGCTGAGAATCTCCTCTTTCAGATTCAGACCTAAACTAAAAATTCATAGCTGGCGACTTTTTGGTGGTTTTTTGGTGCCTGAACACAAGTGGTATAAGCCCAATTAGTCCAATACCAATTTGGTCCATCAATCCGTCGCTCATTTCACGAAGTGGCACAAAGGCCCAAAATCGCGTACATAGTCAATTTTGAGTTTTCTTCATTTTTACGATCTACTAGCCATGTTCTACCATTTCACTAAATGTAATAATTATGTTTATTTATGCAAAAACACGTCGTGCTGAAAGTGACACGAGCCATGAAAATGCAGATTCATAATTTCACGAACCGGCACAAGACGGCGCGCGCACTGCGAACCGTGTGTTTTCGTGCGCGCGCCTCGTTCTTTGTATGTATTATGAAGACGTGCGTGCTTCCTCGAGCTAATCTTATACTTTCATTTTCGGCTTGTTCATAAAAAAAATCCCAATGACCCAGAACCACAGTGTTTGCATCAGGCTGGCCCTCCAAAAATCTCTCAAAGCAAATATGAAGATTTGCTAACTCTCTGTTCTGGACGCATCCCCGTCATCAATTATCCAGATAACCAAGCATTTTACCGCCAGCTTCCGCACTAAACAGGTGGTATTGTAGCAACTTCACTCATTTGTTTACATTAGACAGACAGGACTGATCAAAGCTTGATCATAGTTTGTTTATGTGGATCAGCTGGTTAAAGTTCATTCAACTGCTCACTTCCTCACTGGACAATACCAAAGACCTTCTCCTTATTCAACTCCTGCACTCAGCATTCATCTTTTGTTCTCCACTACACCAGGCAAGGCACTCTACACAATGTTCTACATTCTTCATTGCTTCACTCCCTTATAATAGAACTTGTTTTTGTTGCCTGGATACAAACCTTCCAATGACATGAGTTTACTGAGCACATGGACTTTCAGATTTTCACTTAGTAGGAAGTTTTCATCTAGAGAACACGTTCTTTTTCTACTGAGTCACACATTCACAACCTAGGACTACCAACATTTGGACATCGCATCTTCATTTACTCATCCATTTTCTTTATCTGGCAAACAGCAGATTTGACTCTTATTTTATCAACATTAGACAACAGTGATCTACTTTCTTTTCGCTTGTGCTGGCCGCGGGGCCAGTGCAGTATTTGTAAATGGAGCTCTTTCGCGATCGCGAATATTCAGGATTATTATGAAAGATAGAACATTTTGGGGGGAGATTAAGAATTATAATTTGTTTGCTCGGAAGCATTTAGAGATATATTGTAACTTTTAGAGATATATAGTATGTTGAGAGGTATGTTGTATGTTGAGAGGTATGTTGTATTATATATTGTATGTTGAGAGATATCTTGTATGTTGTATATGCTGTATATGTTGTATTACCTTATAATTAACTTGCGTAAGAAATTGTATTTGTGATGTAGATATTTCCAACTAGAGCGTTGAGGTGATGATGATTTTCAGATCTTTTGTGGTAATATAAGTCACAAAGATATTTGTATAATAGTAATTCTGATTTGTTGATTACAAGAAAGATTGACTAAAATCAACTCACATCTCTGAGAACTTGTGCCAACATTGAAAGGGGTGGGGTGACTAATGTATGTATTCACAGACAGTTACTAAGATGCTGGCGTATTTGTCCGCACTAACACTTCCATCTTTTCTTTAAGTTGAAGCTTAGCTTATAGTAGAGATATGATAGATGTAAGTATTAACGACGAACTCATAATTATATTTTGTTAAGCAAATCTTCACGATGACTGCATTATTTTTAATTTATGAAGGAAGCCTGTTTTAGGTATATAGATTTTTTTCAATTAACAATTAACATGATTTTGTATTTTTTTTCTGATTTTAAAATGGTTGATAACCTTGAGTACAGAATAATTGTGTAACATTTTTTTTTTACATTCTCTTTATAAATTGATATAGAAAACTCTCACAAATTATCTCTTATCTGTTTTCATACAGTTGCTGTGGTCAATCATTTTCCAATGTCATAATGTATAATATTCACCATTACCAGTTTATAGTAGTGGTATATAGTGAATGGTAATGCAAGTCTGAGAGTAAATTTTCCTCATATTTTGTCCTTGCAGAGGTATATGAGGTAATTGCTAATTGTAATTTGTTCGCTAGTAGCATTCTCTTGCTGACCTACAATGTGTCATTCAGAAATGTTATAAGTACGTTTGACAATGATGAAAACAAGTTGGATCTTCCAAAAAGTATATAACGGCTTTAAATATTTTATTCACTGACATAATTCGTATGAAGTTTAATGAAATCAAATAGAAAGCAAGTGTTTCAGTAAAAAACTTCATGATAGTAGTTCAAAACATATTCACAACGGCACATGCAGTCCAAATCTTATGTGTTTAAACTGTAAGCACATTTGTAAGACAATGCTTAATTTGTTAAAATACTATGGTAAATTATTGATTTTTTTGACGTTGTGCTTTAAAAATTAACTTTCCAAGTTAAAACTATTCAGTAAAAACCGTGAATCAACTTTAAATTCATAATATCAATATAATATTAGTAAACATCTGTAATTAATTTGAAACTCATAATGTATTACAAATGAGTGCAGATGCAGAGTAGTGGTAACTGCCATTCTGTGTACGAAATATTAGCATGTGTAAAAATAATGATAATGTGTTGAATTATTTAATTACCCTTTTCAATTATTACTCTTCACTGACTTTTGTACTTTCAAAATGAATTTTTTTGTCGAATTTTAAATTATTCAATAAAACCTAGAATAATAGTTGAAGTCAAAATATTTATGTATTTAGAAATGCATGCACTTGTGTTCGAAATGTAAGCACACGAGATGAGGCTCGATGAAAAATTAAAAGAGAGAGGGAGAGAGAGAGAGAGAGAGAGTAATACTGGGATTGAAAATTAATAATGATGAAGCATGATAAAATGAGAAGTTAGAGAAAGGATAAATGCAGTGTGCTTCATTGTGCAAAGCAATACTAATACCAAAAGGTGGGGAGTGATTTGATCAAATTGGAGAAAGGAAATTCTCTTCTTTCGTTTTTTGTACAATATGTTATATATTATTCAAAAGCACCAACCAAACAAATATTTCTAAACCTCCCATCCTATAATTGCTGTTTTTACTCGCGAATAAACAGCGCACACCATGCGCGCGTCCAATTGTGCCATTTCGTGAACTAAATCGCGCAGCGGATTACGCGTATGATTTCGTTCACGAAATGACACGAACGTTTGAATCCTTCCAGTATTCATGTTTTGTCTTCTTTTTTAAAAAATTGTATATGAACAGTTAGTTGAAATTCCCCTCCTTCGTTCCATGTACAATTTATTATATCTAATTCCGAAAACCACATCAAATTAATGGTTTCCCAAATAATATCTCATCAATTGCCTTTTAACTCGCGAATAAACAGCGCACACCATGCGCGCGTCCAATTGTGCCATTTCGTGAACTAAATCACGCAGCGGATTACGCGTATGATTTCGTTGACGAAATGACACGAATGTTTGAGTCCTTCCAGTATTCATGTTTTGTCTTCTTTTTTAAAAAATTGTATGTGAACAGTTAGTTGAAATTCCCCTCCTTAGTTCCATGTACAATTTATTATATCTAATTCCGAAAACCACATCAAATTAATGGTTTCCCAAATAATATCTCATAAATTGCGTTTTAACTCGCGAATAAACAGCGCACACCATGCGCGCGTCCACTTGTGCCATTTCGTGAACTAAATCGCGCAGCGGATTACGCGTATGATTTCGTTCACGAAATGACACGAATGTTTGAGTCCTTCCAGTATTCATGTTTTGTCTTCTTTTTTAAAGTATTGTATGTGATTAGTTAGTGAAAATTCTGCTCTTTCGTTTCATGTACAATTTGTTATATCTAATTCCAGAAAACCCTCCATATTAATAGCTTTAAAGATTACAAATCTTTAATCGCGATTTTCTCAGAACGCACTTTTCGTGATCCGCGCGCACTTGTGCCACTTCGTGAAATGAGCGACGAATCATTTGGTCCACATTTCAGTTGGTCTAACTTCAGTTGTTCTAATGTCATTTCGTCTACACCGATTTTGTCTAATAACAACTTGGTATATTTAAAATTTCATCTAATTAGCACTTGGTCCTATTACCGTTTGGTCTGATTCAGGCCTATTTAGAGGGGGTTAATTGTCGGTCAGAAAATGAAAAAAAGGGCATTAAATTGCTATTAAAACCTCGTTTCGAAAAAAAATGCTAAACCTTAATAGATAAATTCGAATGCAGTTCTTGTGTTACGAATAGCGAAATATCCTCAAACATATGTGACCCGACGCCTCAAAACCTACAATAAGTCGCCAAAATTATTTTTTTTTTGTTTTATACATTTTCTGAAAGTAGAGATTCTCAGCTTTCCAATGGTATATCACTTGCCTAGTTTACTCAATGATAACACCTTTAAATATCACATTTAGAATCAGTATGTAACCAGCAATCAATAACTCCTATTCAGAGAAAATGGCCATTTAAGTTCGGAACAAAAGAGTGCCAAACCTTCGCTCTCTCTGTGCGCCCAAGTAAAACTGGGTATTCAAATGGCCATAGCAACCGGTGTGAAGGGATTATCAGATTAGGCTGAATTTTGGCACGCTGCTCCAGAAGGACCTATTCATTACTCACTCCAAAAATCAATTTAACACCTTTAGAGGTAAAGTAGTAATTCGGCATTGAATGAAAGTATTACAAAAGCTCTACAAACATTCATTAGCTCGACAGGTGAAAAAAAGGAGTCATTTCAAAATGCCCCGAAAACATATTTCTAAGTCGAATTACGACTCACAAACTTTAGACATGATAGAATGATAATGAAACTACCCATTTCTATCAAAAACAGAAAATCGACTGATGCAAGCAAATTTACTATTTTGGGCTGTTTGCTACGTTGTGGTCCGTGCGACTTATTGTAGGTTTTGAGGCGGCGGGTCACATATAGATCTATCCATAGATTGTACAAAACGCACCTTCAAAAAATATATAATTCGAAAGAAATGTTGGCCAATCTATTTTCTCGCTTCATTCTCCCGGCTACAAATACCGATGTATTCATGTTACGATGCAGTGACAATAATATCACATCGAAATGAAATTCCTTAATGAAAAAAAATCAATGGGAAATATTTATGTCTGCTACCCTGCTCCCCCTTCCTTTCACAATCTAATTCTCTGAGTTTACTTCTTTCCTTCCGAAAAATTTGCTAATTGGATTTCCTTTGAAACGTTTTCTACTAAACGGTGCCTTTCGGTGATTTCATATCGATTCTTGCTCTCCATTTAATTCCCACCTATCAATACTCAAAATAATATGGAAATGACATGGGATCCTCAGTACACCATTCTTCCACAGCTTTTGCTTTTCCGTTTTCTGATCTCTAGTTTGCAATGTCTGAAGGTCCGATGATCCGGGGGGGGGGGGTCAAAGTAAATTTTCCGCTTGCTAATAAACTTACCTAGGTTGGTACCCATTTCTTTATTTAGGCTCACTTTGCATCTACAACAATAATAATAATAATAATAATAATAATAATAATAATCTCAAAAAAATAAAATGGCATAAAACATGCCTCAATAACATATTAAATTGTTGTCTGTTTGTTTTTGGTCAGTATAACCACATGAGCAATATTTTTGCGTACAGGAAAAAAAAAACATAATTATTAGACCTATCTTATTTACATTAGGAAAATTTTTTTTCGTAAATTTGGACCAAATGGATATTGGACCCAATGAATCATAGATCAAACATTCATTAGA
This sequence comes from Heliocidaris erythrogramma, assembly GCA_025617745.1. Classification (NCBI taxonomy): domain Eukaryota; kingdom Metazoa; phylum Echinodermata; class Echinoidea; order Camarodonta; family Echinometridae; genus Heliocidaris; species Heliocidaris erythrogramma. The sequence continues at coordinate 31,624,902 of CM046864.1, forward strand.
CAAACTAAAAATTGGATCAAATGACTATTACACCAACTGGGCAATAGACGAAATGATCATTATTAGTAGAGACGTGATGATTAGACCATGTGGATATTAGACGAATTGTATTTTAGCCGAAATGGCTCTTAGACCAAATGGGTATTAGAACAAACTGGATAATAATACAAAGTGGTAATTAGACAAAATTGGTATAGGCCAATTGGTAAGTAGACCAGATGGTTATTGGACGAAATGGTTATAGACTAACTGGTTATTAGACAAAATGATTATTTAGTGGACACAGAGACAATTAGACCAGCTTGTTATTGGACGAAATACTGTTAGACCAAATGAAGTTAGATAATATGACAATTAAACCAAATGGCATTGTACCAAATGGGGAAAAAAGGCTTTAATATATGTGTTTTGTGAGTGATTCCGAGTTTGAGAAAAATAGGAGAAATATTTGAAATCTAACTTCTTTCTTCCTATTTCATAACGTTTTCTTATTTTCAAACTATTTTTTTAAATTTTTCTTCCTATTTTCTTAGACCCCGAATTACTAAGAAAATAGGGAAAGACTGCTTAAAATTGTTCCAAACCTAGTTTCTTTTTTGTCTCTATTACCAAATTGGGAAAAATAGGGGCCATTTATATATTGGGGATACGTTTCTAACTGTATTTATCCCCTTTTTTAGACTTTTCTATTTTGACTAGATTTGACACGATTTTGCAATCATATAGAAATATGTTATCATAATATCAATTTAAATTCATTGTACGTCAATATTGATTTTATAGGTGACTTTCGTTACAGAATAACCGTGATAGTTATGATACGGAGAGGCTAATACTGTTACCCCTGCCCTTTCTTGACTCTTTTATTTGCTTTATAATATTTGTTGGCTATCTGTATGAATGATATCAACAACGAATGACGAAAAAAGAAGAATATATTACAAATAATACCATTGGTACCGTTGAATTGTTTATTCCTAGGTCATAAACTATGATCTTTTTGTCAGGCATGTGTTTTTGGACACTTGCGATGAAGGGTAATGCTTCATGGTAATGATTCTGAGAGAAGGCAGAAACGATTGCTATCCGCTCATACAACTCGTCGATAGACGGCACAGTTTGCTCAATATCAATGGGTAGGTTGATCTGGATGAATGAAAAGATAATATGCAATAACAAGTCAAAACGGAATTGGAATGATATGAGAAAATGTATTCCCTTTGGTTATTTTCTTAAGTATATGGAATTGAATTATCATAAATAAAGCTGTTATAATGCCATATGTATAAATTTAAGCAAAATTAACTAAATGAGATAACACACAAGAAAACAATGATTGTATTGGGCAGAGAATTAGTTTATAAGTTTAAATCATAAAACAAAGGTGAATACTCTTTTGTATCATATGCGACTTTCACTGAGAAGGTGAATGTGAAGGCCCCCACATTTTCTTCTGAAGAGAAGTGCAACCAGCATTATTATTGTTTTTTAATGTAGGGTGTCCAAAAGACACAGTCTCAAATTACATAAATGATAATATCACGTTCCTATTCTCGGAAAGCAAAACATCGCATCATTATTTTTAAAAACTCAATAATGTACATGAAGTAACACGATTTAAATGACCTCCAAACTGCACCTCAACAATGTAGACTATTAATTAAATGTCGGAGGTATAAATTAAATATAAAATTAATTACCGTTAAGTTCACGACTCCAGTATTCAGGTCTCTCTCCCAGGTTTTAGAGTCTCCATCGTGGCTTTCGTTACCATGGGGACGACTCTCATCATCCTGATTTGGCAGCATTGGACGGTTCTTCGTTGACAAATCAGATCCAGCAGGCAGCTCTGTTAATGTATTGCCGACGACAGGCATGGCAGGTGACTTACTATCGATAGAGACTATATACATTTCGCAGGGTGTAAAAACGAATGACAAAACAAGGGTAATAGTTGAAAGGCTAATCTTTAGAAAATGTTGGGCTACAAATCCAAATATTTTATTCAGTTGGTGCTAAGCAAACACTTAAGTAACATTAAAATTAAAATTGAATTCTGGTTAAAATTAACCAGAATTCAATAACGAAAGAAACCAAAGTTACAACATTGCTGCGCCCCTTTATCCCGCATTGAAATCACAAAAGTGCACGCCATTTTTACTATTCTTTTTTTTTCTATTGTTTTGAAGAGAATGTTTCTTAAAGTCAAAATATGAAAGTGTGTTCCGATCAATACGCTATAAATATGGATATATTACATTTTTCAGAGATCATACATACTAAAAAAAAAGAGGCGTATATGGGATAACATGATTTATATGCAGTGCCTCCCCGAAATAAACGAAACCGAGATTTATCAATATTTAAGTATATCTTAATCACAATTATGATTGATAAATTATACATATTTGTAAACCTTGGATCCTCTGCTTCTGCTTCATTTGATGCCACGCATATGATACATAATTCACGCATGAGTGAATAAAGACAATATGGAGGAGGGCTACCAAAAACTTCTTGGCCAACAGAAGATCATTTTTTTTTTAAAGTTCATTTTCTGCCCTTTCATATGGCACCTCAATCGGGAGAAATGAGGCAGGGATGACAAAGTTCTGTTGGTGTAAAGTGATTCTTGCATTTCCAAGATTTATTAAACGAATCCGTTTCCACTGGCTGCCTGTCCTAGCAATAAACAAAAACAAGACAAAAGACTTCATGCATGGCTGATCGTCAACAAAATGGAGTGGTGAGTACAAAATGATAAAAGCTGATTGATAGTGAGGTACTTTTTCATTATTAAACACTTGACCATGCAGTTAACAACAGAGCAACGAGTATTTCTGGTAACAGACGACTTTGTGGTAGCCCTGCTTCATATTGTCTTCATTCACTCATGCGTGAAGTATGTATCATACGAGTGGCATCAATTGAAGCAGAAGCAGAGGATCCAAGGTTTACAAATATGTATCATTTATTAATTATAGTAGTGATTAAGATATAATTAAACATCGATAAATCTCGGTTTCGTTTTTTCTGCGAACACTGTATATTGGTGGGGGGGTTTTCTGCGGGATCCTTACATGTAACGTTTATGTTTCCATACATATTTGGGGATTTATTTATCTCATCGAAGAAATAACCAACAAATGTCAATCACACCGAAATAGTCGTCTGTTTTTTTCAAAAAGCAATAGGGTGAAGTAAGACAATTTGGAATACTTTTACTTTACAAACAAGTCCAATAAATCTAATTTGGTACACTATGGGTGGTCAATTTTGATACTCACTGTTTACATCATAACTTATCGAGATGTATATGACGAGAGAAATCGTCAACGTAGCCAACAGGATAATCACAGGTTTGATTTTCAGCGGCATTGCTCAGGCACAACCTAAAAGTACATAGGGGTTGTATTTTATGAATATTGTTTACACCAAAGCCGTTTCATAGTATAGAACTTCAATTTCATAAAACATAAAACAAAACAACGCAAACAAACAAAAAATATCAACGGAAAGTACTTAAGTTTATGTGATCTTCTGCTCAAAATTCTAGTTAAAATTTTCGTTCTTAATGCATGATGGAAGTGCGCGATTTAATGTTATTTTTTTAGGCCATTGAATATTAATGTTGTTGAGCATTCAAATTCAAAAGAAATCGAATGTCTACACATCAATTTGTCTGCTGTTTTTATGAGTTTGACCAAGAAAAACTTAATACTTATTATCTTCGATACGTAAAAAAAAAAAAAGGTCCTCAGCGTATTAGGGTATTTTTTTAACTACTTTTTAAACAGTAAAAAATTGCAGGTGGTGCTGCAGCACCCCTCCCCCCCCCCCCGCACCCCAGGTTCCCAGGCCCCTGTGTGTTTTGCATTATCAGCACTCTATTTTAGCTCTTCTATGCTTAAATATTTCTTTCTCAAGGATTGTCGGTCTCCTGGGATCAACCCCCAATGTAATGTTTGTGTTGATGCAGTTATGGGAACTACCATTTGAAGTAACGGCAAAATAGTGTTTAAAAAGTACAATGGACGGATATCTGAGTGGGAGTTTGATTTCGAAAAACATATTCCAGTTTCTGGTTTGTTTCCTTCCTACAATGAAATGTTGGATTGACAATCTTATGGGGTGTTGCAATCAATTGCAAATTGTAAAGCAAATTAGAACAAACATTTTGAATGGTTCAGGTTCTGCCAATTCAAGATGCGCTTGCAACAATGATTTTGATTTGTCAGTACCGATCAGTAGCAACTTGCAATCAATCGCAACTTTGTTGCAACACCCCATTAGTATCTATCTTCAAAATTCACGGTCAGTCCGGTATAATCAAGTGATGTTTCTGAATTTAAAAAAACACAAGGTGTGGTATGGGGAATTATTTAATAGAATTGACATTACTTTTGTCAACCTCGCTCACATCTATATAGAGGCGGTCAGTGGAGCTAGACGAAGTCTCAGTGAAACAGCCGTCGATACAGAAGACTGAAACTTCCGGTCTAATTTATAAAAAGACCTTTCATTTTGTCAGTCAGGGAGACTGCCGAGTTTTTAGGGAACGACTAAATTCCCCACCAAGAGGGAAGATTGATGGCCTTGATGAATTATTCATGACCTTTCACAGCTTTCTGTCTGCGGATCGACGCGTGCAAAGTCAATGACCATCGCTAATTTGCACTCAGAGCAAATCCTAAGGGCGCGGCACACTAAGTTTCTAATGAGCCCAATCTTGTATGAAGTTGCACTGTACGAGTCCCATCTCGTGTATTGCCCGGTGAATGTGGGCTTGCGGTAGACGGAAGTGATAAATTTCCCATCACTTCTCTCCACGAGAACGTCGAGAAATGGGAGCGCATTGGACAGTTCAATTTCACAAGTGAATTTTAGCGCGCATTTCATGAAAGCCAACAAAAATGTTAGCGAGCGCGGGTCCTAATGGGGATCCCATAGCCACACCATCTATCTGTGAATACATCGTATCATTGAAACTAAACTCAACCGCGCGAGTGGCCAAGTTCATGAGATCAATGAATACGGGCTCGGGAACAGGTGGCGAGTCTAAGTCACCATGATAGAGATAAGAAGCACAGATGTCAATAGCTTTTTTCAGTGCATGGCACGTTGGTAAATAGGCTAGATATATCGAATGAACACATAACACAATTTCTATTATCAAGGGGCAGATCGTGTACGAGTTTAGCAAACGTAAACGAATCTCTAACAGTATGAACAGACAAACCATCTAAGACTGGCTGAAGTTGCTCGCTTATGGGCCAGTCACAAATCAGTTGCGATGCGTCGGCGATGGGTAAAACCCGGGAAATTTTAACAAAATCTTGAGACAGATCTCACGATTTTGCACCCGTCGGAGGCGCTCTCCGGACGCCTGCGGCTTGTCGCAGATTTTTTAGGCATCGCCACACCCGTCGCGGTCCCCAACTTTGAACTTAAAATTTTAAGATTGCTCGCAAGATTTTTCACCCATTTTGGGCATCCCAGACATAATCTCCGATGACCTACGATGCCCTCCGATTAATCGGAGGCGTCCTCCGAATAATCTGAGACTAGTCGCAAGATTCTGTGTGGATGAGGGATACCACGCTACAGTGTACAGGGAGAAATACAGATGACCGAGGTCAAGAAACCCTCCTTTTCCCCCACATATACCCAGGGGGAAAAAAAATTAAAAGAAAAGACGCTCGCAGATATCGTCTCCGATCCCCTCCGATGCAATCGGAGGCGATCGGAGGCTAATCCCACGATTTTTCGACAAAACCGGGTCAAAATCCTTGAAAAAATCTCAGACAATGTGACTGCTCCACTATTATTAGGATTATTTCTAGGATTGTTCAATGATTCTTTATTTTCTACGACGACCCCCGGCCAAAACTAATCCCCGACAGATCGCCGACATTGTGACTGGGCCATAAAACCCGGGAAATTTTAACAAAATCTTGAGACAGATCTCACGATTTTGCAACCGTCGGAGGCGCTCTCCGGACGCCTGCGGCTTGTCGCAGATTTTTTAGGCATCGCCACACCCGTCGCGGTCCCCAACTTTGAACTTAAAATTTTAAGATTGCTCGCAAGATTGTTCACCCATTTTGGGCATCCCAGACATAATCTCCGATGACCTACGATGCTCTCCGATTAATCGGAGACAATAATCTCAGACAATGTGACTGCTCCACTTTTATTAGGATTATTGCTAGGATTGTTCAAGGATTCTTTATTTTCTACGACGACCCCCGGCCAAAACTAATCCCCGACAGATCGCCGACATTGTGACTGGGCCATTAGCCATTTTGCCAGTTCATGCTGCGCTGACCCAACCATCGATAGAATAGGACGAAGCGGAACGTTGGTTTTGTGGGTTTTGGGGAGGCCGTACATGCGGGGTCTTAGCGATCCATGTGGTCGAATTCTATCATAAACTGCGCCGCGTTTACATAAATCTAATAAATGTCGTTGGAGCTTGGTTTCCAAAGTGGCTGTGCGATCATGTTCTGGGACAGCACCTATGCGACAAAACTTTGATTCATCATGAAGAATGTCAGACACTTTGTCAACATAGTCACTTTTATTCAGAATGACGACACCGGCGCCCTTATCGGGTTTGCATATATGAATATCAGGATTGGCTTTAAGTCCGCGTAGTGCTACCAAGCATTTGCGAGTCATGTGAAAATCTGACATATCATTGGGAATGCCACAATACGCATGCGCAAGATCTGATAAGCGCGCTTTGATTTGATTTGATTTTATTTTATTCGTCAGGTATATTGCAATACAAACATAACCAGGTACCATGACAGGATAGCCCATGAAAGCCGAAATGGCTTATTTCCAATGGGGTCCTTACCTAAATAACTGATTAAAAAATACACTAGGAAAACACATTAGTACGGCTACTTTGAGTGACTCTCCGTCTTCCTTGGAAGTAGGAATGTGTCTAAACAGCTGAGAGTACAACAACTCAAATTTTGCGAATACCTCTTCTCGATTGATTTTCGACTTGGGCACGCCGAAATTAAAGCCATGTGCTAACACAAATGCCTCTGTGTCGGAAAGCACGTGAGCAAAGAGGTTGGTGATATGGACTCGCTTATCCTGGATTGTACTGCCGAACCGATTTATTTATTTATTTATTTATTTATAAAATATAGTGTGAACATCACATGGAAATGAAATCAAGACTAACATTTTAACGTAAATATGATCACAATAATATATAGACATGAATAATAAATTGTATACAGTAATAGAACGTATAATAACATACAGAGGTATGTCGACGAAATAAGCCCGAAGGCTTGAAGCATCGCCACACCTTTAAGCATAAAATTGTTGTTTAACTATGAGTTGTGGGCACAACAAACAAGAAACTAACCTTACATTAAGAAAAAAGAAAGAAAAAAAAATACAGTAAACACAGGAACAGGATACAGAATGAATATACATGTACATTAACAGAAAGGAAAAGTGAAGAGAAAGAAGGGTGAGGAGGAATGGGTCCCAATTAAACCTGGTATTGCGCATAAGCAATAATCACTCTGACTATAATACACGCAATGTTATGGATAAAAATATGGAAATTACTTTTACATATATTAGCAGTGTTCACATTTTTGAAATAAGAAGACCTTTAACAGCTTTTTTATAGTACGCATATTCCGAATATCATCTGGTAATGTATTCCAAACATCTGGACCATTATGCCTAATAGACTTGTGAGCCAGCACTGAACGGGGATTAAATAAATGCATATTAGATGACTGTCTTGTTGGATAGGCATGAACATCACTGTTCTTCCGAAACATGGAAGAAAAACAAATGGGTAAAGTATTGTTATTACATCGATACATTAAATAGGAGGTTTGAAGAAAGTTTATATCATTAATTGTCAAAGTCCTCAGTCTAATAAATTATGGCTGCGTATGGTCACGGAAACCAGCTCCCGAGCAAATACGAACTGCCTTCTTTTGTAATAACATAATATTTTCTGTAAATTGTTTAGATGTCGCCCAAAGTACATTACAATAACAAATATATGGCAAAACCAGTGTATTGTACAATGAAAATAGTACTCTGTTAGGAACAATAAACTTCATCTTATACAATACCCCTATGTTTCGATAAATGGGTGTCCTTATGTATTTTAAATGGTCACTCCAAATAAGATGCTCATTGATAAATACACCGAGGAATTTGGTGCACGTTTTCCTTTCTAACGACGCCACATCAACATTGACATCAATATATTTTTCTTGGATTTTTATTGGACCTTCGTCCCCTAAAGTGAATATAATTTGTCTTCTATACATTGAGTGATAGCCTATTGCTTCTAAACCAATGAGTCAATTTTGGCAGTTCATTATTTATTCTTTTTTGAATGACCTTTACATCACGGTGGGATAAAAATACACTAGTGTCATCAGCAAACAATATGTAATTTAAAATTATAGAGACATTACAAATATCATTGATATATATCAAAAATAAGAGCGGGCTTAGGATTGAGCCTTGGGGAACACCACACTTTAACCCTAATATATCGGACTCGGCACAGTTATAATATGTGTATTGCTTTCTATTAACTTGAAAACCAATCCAAACTGATGCCCCTTATTCCATAGTGTTGCAATTTATACAAAAGTACTGTATGGTCTAGCGTGTCAAAGGCTTTGCTCAGATCTATAAAAACAACAATGGTGTGCTCCCCAGCTGCCAGAGCTCCAGAAACATGATCATAAAATTTTAACAACGCAAAGTCTGTAGATTGTGCTTTTCGAAATCCAAACTGGTTAGGGTTGAAAACTTTATTTTTATCAAGAAAGAGAGAGTCTATTATGAACTATCCTCTCAAGGACTTTAGAGAAACTTACTAAAACTGATATTGGTCTATAATTTGTGACATTTAAAGTGCTATCTTTCTTATAGACAGGAATGACCTTGGCCAGTTTGAATGAGGATGGAAACACACCACTTAATAGAGACATATTACATATATGTACAAAGGGCGTCAAAATTGAACCAATGATTTGTTTTAAAAAGGATGAGCTTATTTCATCATAACCAGCTGATCTACTGTTTTTTAAGGAAGACACTATATTAAACACCTCGTGATAATCTGTTGGCTTATGAAAAGTGAACATTGTACCTGCTCTTTTAAATATTGCTTAAAGTTGACATTGTCAGTACTGATTTTCTTAGCTTGACTCGGCCCTAAATTGGTAAAATAGTCATTAAAAACATTAGCTATATCACCTGCCGCCGTTACCTCTTTATCTTCATAAATGAGTTTCTGACAACTTTCAGCTTTTCTCCCTTTACAGAGAATGTCATTTACAACCTTCCAGGTAGATGACAGGTCACCCCTCGCCAGATCAAACTTTTTAGAGTAAAATAAGCTACGTGAAGTTCTTATAATAGTTGTTAACTTATTTCTATATTTTTTATATTTCTCTTTATTATCAGGAGTTGGCTTTCTTACGCACCTTTTATATAATGCATTCCTCTTTTTAATGGATTTTAATATTCCACTAGTGATCCAGGGTTGTTTACCTGAGCCCTTAGAATTTGATCTGACGAGAGCAATATTTCTATTAAAATAATGGTAGAACTTACTCCAAAACAAATCAAAAGCTACTTCAACATTATTGCAAGCAGTGACTGTTATTGCTTGGGTATCTGCAGCGGTGTATTCCTACAAATCATGTATGCTACATGTATGTTATCACTTACGATACATTGTTGCATGCCTTATGATACACTGTTACATGTGTCGGTATATATACCTCATAAACCCAAATATGCCTTTGTTCTTGAAATATGTCGTGATACATACGAAAGGTTGTACCTGTATTATCATGTTTATGTACACCAAGTCCCATACACACTTACCTCTCATGATGAATTTATGTAAGATTTTCCCCTTTACTGCAATGAGTGATGATAATTTTTATTACGCCTTTCGAAAGCTTTCAAATCGTCGCATCTGTGCCCGAATATCCCGGGTGATCGACGCGTCGATCACCCTGGAAATTCGGGCCCAGAAGATTTCGATGAGCGTATTGTGAACACTTTGACTGAAACAACCAATGATGAAACAACTTTGGCATTTACAAACGAAGTAAAATATTATACTAAAAATACATTCTTTGAAAAGAACAAATTATTGTGTAAATTGTGCATATTCCACTTGAATATAAGTACCGGTAGTATGAAAAAAAACTTCGCAAGAATGATTTTTTCTCCGCAACAAATCCAATATGAATGTTCTGTTATAAGAATAACTGAAAGTTTGTTTGGCGCTTTTCCGCTCTCATTATAGGCCTACTCTTTAGGTCGACAGTTGAACAAAGAAAAAGAACAAAAACTGTCCTCCTAATGTACCCATTAGTCGTTTATATATATATATATATATATATATATATATATATATATATATATATAATTCATGTAAAGACAAATAATTTCAACTAAAAATCACAATTTTAATGCAGTTTTATGAATTTGAATGACAGGTTATGAGCGTGTACATGAACAAAAGAAGCAAATAGAGTACATAATGTACACTCTACATTGCATTAGGAAACACAAAGTACTTTTTCTCCTCGTACTCACTGCAATAAAAACCATAATTTTAATATGAAAACATGATAAATAGTTTACAAATAACCAATCAAATTATGGATAAGGATATTCTGCCCTTTCTTACTGTAGAGTATAATTATTCATTTGATATGATCTTCCGAGCAGACTGTTGTTCTCAATGCATTCCTTGCAATCAATTCTACTTGAACCTTAGCTTCTATTGTTTCACATTCAGAATGAAATGAATTTACATATTAGCATATATACATTTTGCGTATTTTTGCAATGAAATTGCTTTATGTATGTAACCTAAGCTTGCACACGTTTGTGCTGCTAAAATATAACTACATTCGTACACCATTTTTATTTTCATATACTCACAGTTATTCACATTAAATGTCGTCAATAGCCCTCGTCAACATTCGATAAAACAGGAACTATGTTTGTTAGAATACTGTGTACTATATAGTACCCCTATAGGTCTTATCCCCACAGCTAATCGACGTACTATCATGACTATAGGTTTCCGATCTATGAAAACACCGTTCGATCAGGAACTGATAATATTGCGCTGACGGTATGATTCGTGTACCATTTACTAAAGGCTTACCATCTCTCTCTCTCTCTCTCTCTCTCTTTTCTCTTCTCTTTGATTTTTTTCTTCACAGTATTGTGAAGTATAGAAAGAGCCAAATATTTCAGCCATCGGCGTCTACATACATGTACTTTTAAAGTGGGGTCGCATAGCTGAAAAATAGTGCACTCTTGTTAACCCCCCTCCCCCCCCCCCCCCCAAAAAAAAAAATGGCACATTCGAGAATGACTTTGCCATTAATAAGAAAAAAATACATATTGTGTACTCCGCGCATCAATCAGGAATTTTGCACATTCACAATCGTGCTAACATGGGCTTTCATGTGAAGTTGGAAAATAGCCATAGGCCATACGCATACAGTTTTACATTTTTTTAAAAGCCCGACCCCGGCTCTCATTCTGGTCGTGTGGTCGATAGGGAGGAAGTGCTTCATAATCTCATTATCAGTGGATGACCGCAGTAGCCCGCTCTCGTATTGTCAGAGATGATTATTTTTTTTGTTTTGATTATGATTATGGTGATAACAATTTTTGAATACCGCCCTCTATTGGTTGGCTTATGTATATAATATACTGCATTATGATAATACGCCCTAACGGAGACGGATTAAATGTGTATATCTACTAGTGTATTTATATCTTATGTTTATGAGAAATGCTAGGACTCCACTTACGCTTATAAAGATGCCGAAATTCTAGTTGTATAAATGGGGGAATTCAGATAAACAGAAACTGGCGGTACAACACCGATGAACAACAAAATAGTATGATATTATGTGGAAGTAATAATCCCTGCATTCGTTAATTGGGAATGTGAGTTATTTCAAAAGTGACTGCACTCTTAATTAGTCCTGCTATCATCATTTCTTTTTACAATTTCCATTTTAATAGTATTATAAAAGAAAAAGAGGTCTTCCCATGGGGTGCATCGGACACAAATTAGTAATACTCTGAAGGAATCGGTCTTTGAAAATCTAACACGAATAGTATACTCAAATTTATATTGTTCTGCTTTTCTCCTATACATTTTGTAGAAATTTAAAAGCAATATCGCATGTTTATAGTAAACGGCGCTTGTAGCATGTATCCATGTCATATGCTACGCATGTTGCTTTTGCATACAGAAAGACAGCGGGGCGACAAACGATAATTCTGTGAGGAAAAAAATATCCATGATTGTAAAATTGCACAAACTGCTATGTATATGGTTTTAACGCTTACTGTGTCAAGGGTGTTAGCTCTCTTCATAATTTTACCGAAATGTGATTAATGCTTACTTTTCAAATGTCTGCATGAATTTTCGATTCGATAAATGTATTTTGTGTATTAGTTCTAATTTATTTGTTGTTTCATTTTGGTCTGTAGATTCTTGTAATTAATGCGCCGAACCAATTCGATATAAACATTTTGCGTTGTATACTTCATCCATTTGATATGTGTTATGTGGATCGTATATTATCCATTAGTTACGCGCCAAATCAATTTCCAATCGATACAAACATTTTACGTTGTATACTTCATTCATTTAATAATTTATTTGGATTGCATAATTATCCCTAAGTTAAGCGCCAAATCAATTTTTGATTCGATAAATGTATTTTGCGTCTTAGTTCTAATTTATTTGTTGTTTCATTTGGTCTGTAGATTTTTTGTAATTGATGCGCCGAACCAATGTTCTATTCGATATAAATATGTAGCGTTGTATACTTCATTCATTTGTTGCTTTATTTGGGGTATAGAATCCCCATAAGTTACGCCCCAAATCAATTTTTGGTTCTTTAAAAACATTCTCCGTTGTATGAGTTCATTCATTTTGTTGTTTTATTTGGATTGTAGATTATCCATAAGTTTCGCCCTGGGATGTTTTATGGAGTACCCGTCCATATTTTAAAAATGTCAATAAATGAAGTTATTCGACCGGTAAGCTTTCTCATTAATAGATCCATTGTCCAAGGTGTTCTTCCAAAGAAATGGAAAACTGCTAAAATTATTCCGTTGCATAAAAAAGGTGATAGATCAAACCCAAACAATTATAGACCAATCTCTATCCTTTCTTGTTTATCAAAGGTTCTGGAAATGGTAATCCAAAAAGAGCTTGTGCAACATTTAAATTGTAATAATATACTCACTGTGGATCAATCAGGATTCAGTCCTAAACATTCTACTTCAGTGGCACAGATTACAGTCATAAATGAATGGTTAAAAAACATTGATGAGGGAAAGTACACTGGTGCGGTCTTTATTGACCTACAGAATGCATTTTACTTGGTTAATATCCAATGCCTGCTTGAAAAACTAAAAAGAATTGGGATTAACGGAATGTCGTTCAATTGGTTTCAAAATTACCTTTCTGAAAGGAAAATTGTAACCTGTATTGGTAACGGCAATTCTGAAGAACGTCCTATCAGACTCGGGATACCCCAAGGATCTATTTTCGGTCCACTGCTTTTCATAATTTTTATCAATGATTTATCCTCTGTTTTTAAGTCGTGCAATATTCGTTTATACGCAGATGATAATGTAATTTACTTTTCCCATAAAGATCCCGTCATAGTTCAATCAACGCTAAATAGAGAGTTGGTCAATCTGGATGGATGGTCAAAAATAAATAAAAAATGAATTATGATAAAACAACGTGCATGCTTTCTGGAAATAGACATATGCTCACAAATCACAGTGAGTTAGATTTAAGAATAAATGGTCATATTATTAATCATGTAAAATCTTTGAAATACTTGGGTGTATATTGATTCAGAACTGAAGTGGGATGTCCATGTTAACCACTTAAGTGAAAAAGTCGGTCGTATGATTTCGTTAGTCCCTCGTTTAAGAAAATTTATTAACAGAAATAACTTGAAAATTGTCTACCAAAACGTTATATTACCAAATTTAGAATATGCTGAAATTATATGGCAATCCTAGATGAAAAACATGCAATTCAGTAACAAAAGTTGCAAAATAGGGCAGGGAGAATTATTCTTTATAATTATTAAGACTCGGTCACATTTTTCTATTGATTCAATCCATGAAATACTGCAATGGGAGACTCTGAAATCTAGGCAAAAATTTAACACTCAAATTATGATTTTTAAAGTCCTTAATAAATTCACTCCGATTTATTTAACAGGACATATATTTTACACCTCAAGACCTTATCACTTACGAGAAAAAAATATTGTCCCTTCCGAAACCCCGAACAAATTACTGTAAACGCACATTTTTCTATAGGGGGGCTAAATTATTTAACAGCATTCCTCAACGTATCCGTAATTGTTCAACCTTACATTAATTTAAATTAGCACTGTCACAACTGAGACCTTAATTTCGTTTTATTTTTTTTTTCTTGCATTATGTATGACATGTTTGTTGTTTGCATCACAATTCTTTACCTTTCTTCTAGATCTCCCTTTGTGTAATATTTTTATTTGGTCCCCATGGAAGACCAGTTGCACTGATATGGGTGTAGCTGATAATGGGCTTTCCAACCGTCTCTTATCTTCTTATCCCCTAATTTAAATCAATTGTAAATTTACTTTAATGAATGTTATACAATTGTACATTTTCATGTATTATATGTGTATTTTTGTGTATTTATATGTTGATTCATTATGTTCATCTTATGATATAATACACTAAGGATTACGGGCTCTTTTTTTGGTTCGAATAGGCTCCTCCCCTGGCCTGGTCCCCGCCTTTTGGTACCCACGGGTGGGGAAGGGTTCTTAGGGTGGTGGGAGGCACTTCTTGAGGGCTGACATCCCGTCCATATTTCATAAATTCATTTTTAAACATTGAATTTCCGCAGGGAGTAGGCCTAATAATTCCACCAACCCATGAAGCGGGTTTGTAGCTTCAGGCCCAGCCAACCCATATACCTTTCCCTGTGAAGGGGAGCTATGCCAAAGAACAGCATGGCCATATATCCGCATGGCTTCAGTGTACAGTACAGTATTATACACACGTGTTAGACCGTTCGCACGTACGTGTACAGGTCATCATACAGGTATAGAGTTACATCATTTGAAGCTTCATGGTCACACACACAGTTTAATGTGTATGTTTCACGACGTTCGCTACCGATAATTTGACACTTTATCAAAAAATATTTCCATAATGATTATGAATACGTATAATGATATTAATCCCTTCTCCCCTAGTAGTAGGGGGGAAGTCAGAATTTAGTATAAGGCGGGGAAAACAAGTGCAGGTTTGTCAACTTTTGGAAAAAGCAGACCTGGGGGGGGGGGGTCCCTCCATAATTCTCTGACAAGCAAAAAAAAAGAAGGTTTCATTCTAAAAGGGGGCGGGGCACAATCAACAAAAGGGCGGATCGTCTATGGTCAAAATGCATACTTTCCTGCCATTGAACGGGGGGGGGGGGGGTGGGGATGGCACCGGCCAGAAGCACCCCCCCCCCCCCCGGGTCCGCCAATGGACATGTTGTAAATACTTCTTGGTTTGGTAAAAATAACTTTACCCGACTTTTTTATTTATTCACTTGATTATTGTAACAAATATACGGTACGGTACACAGCTAGCGCCCGTGGATGTCCACGGGGCACACAAGGTGCAGGTTTGTCAACTGTTTTTTTTTTGGTCTTGCCAGCTTCTTGGAAAGTCGCTCAGTGGTGGGGGGAGGGGAGTTTGAGGGGGGGGGGGGGGGAGGAGGTGGCGACAATTTTTTTTCCTCAGACCTCCAAAATTCGCTCAGGAGTGTGTGGTTATGATGGGGGTCCCTGCATAATTCTTTGACAAGCAAGAAAGTTTTGCATTCTAAAAGGGGGGGGGGGGCACAATCGACAAAAGGGCGGATCGTACATGGTCAAAATGCATACTTTCCTTCCAAAGGGGGGGGGGGGGTAGGGAGGGCACTGGCCGGAAGTACCCCCACCCTTATCCGCCAATGCACATGTTGTAAATACTTTTTGATAAAAAATAAATTTACCCGACTTTTTTTACTTATGCACTTGATTATTGTGACAATTTAACGGTACGGTGATTAATCATAAACACAGCTAGCGCCCGTGGATGTCCACGGGCGGCTTTTGCTAGTATGATTATAATTGTATATTCTTTGATGACGGAAAATAAAAGAAACAAGCAAACAAACGCGCCAAATCAATTTCCAATTTTTTTTTGGTTTTAAATACATAGCAGACGACAAAGCGATAATGCGATCACGATAATTCCGCTATCGCGTCTTGGCGTACTCCGAACGTGCACGCATAAAAAACGCACAAGCATAGAAAAGTGATCGCGCGGAACTCAACTCGAGCTGAGTTCCGCGCGTCGATCGTTTACGCTATCCTTTATTATTTTTCTTCAAACTCGTTAACCGATAACCTGTAGAATGCTGGGTAAAGTTATTTGGGGTTAATCTTATACATTCTAACTGTATACAAATTATTGGGGGGGGGGGGGTGGTATAGAGCCCACAAATGTAAAAATCAACCACAAATGTAAAAACAACCACAAATGTCATAACATGTCAACCACAAGTGTAAAAATAACCACAAATGTTACAAAAATCGCCCACAAATGTAAAAATCTGTTTGACCACAAATGTCAAAACATGTCGCCTACAAATGTAAACATTTCCATTTTTACCACAAATGTCATAACATGTCGACCGCAAATGTAAAAACTCTTTGCTTCCATAATGCACCTTTGTAAGATAGGTTATGATGATATTTATGTGTGCCTGTGTGTGTGTGTGCGTTTGTTTAGCATTATGTCCGAGGACATTTTCGGACAGAGAACAAAAAAAAAATCATGACAACAATGGTCCTCGGAAGGCGGACAATAGTCCTCGAACGTCGAACAATGAATTTATGCCTTATTCCGTCGACTGTCCGAGGACGAGTAACAATAGAGGAACAATAGTTGTCCTCGGAAGTAAAGCCATGTAAACGTGTGTGTGTGTGTGTGTCTACCGACAGAGGTATACTTGTCTGACTAATTGGACAGTCAAACACAATAGATTCCTTTATTCCGTCAGGCTTGTGTGGCTTTTTTGGCTGTTTGTGTGGCTATTTGAACAATAGAGAGAGCAAAGGGAAAGACACACAAGTATACCGGCGTGAGTGAGTGTGCGTGCGTGTGTGTGAGACTCCTGACCAATCAAATCCCTAAAATATTGAAACACCCTTTACCACAAATGTCAAAACATGTCAACCGCAATTGTACAAATTCATTAAACTAGTGGTATACTAGTGGTTTCCCTTTTTCATGATCAGTTTACAGAGACGGGGGGGGGGGGGGGGGGGGGGGTTGAGGAGCTGAAAATTCACATAATCCATCTACATAGAATAGCAATTTATTTTATAAGCCTCAAGAGGGCGCCTCATATAAATTGAATTTGAAAGTAATTTTGTACTTTTTCATTTACATGATCTTTATTGATTATATATTTAATATATATTAATATTTAATGGTTTAGAAATGCATGGAACCTGTATGTTATCGTTTCAATCTAGTGATAATCAAATATATCATAAAAGTACACGTTGCATGTTGTTTTGATTAAATATGAAGGGTTCATTGCCACTTGGTCTACAGCCAGTTGGTCTAACTTCATTCGGTCTGTTATCAGATGTCTAATGTCTGATAACCATTTAATCAATTATCAATTGGTTTAATTGCCATTTCGTCTAATCATTAAATGGTCTAAATGGTCTTGTTTGCCTAGCTCTTGCTACGACTACGGACTACCATCTGACCATTGCATTGAGGGAGATCATTAAACGGTTCCACGGAGAATAACAATGACGAATGCTCATGAATATGAAATATGGTTAGGATTAGGGTTATGTTTAGGGTTCCTCGCCTCCCCTCCCCCTACCCCCATGATGCTAGTGCCCCCAACATCTGACATATATAGCTAAGCCACTGATTATTGTCCACATGATCCATGCACTGTTTATACGTTTAAAAAGAATTACCTGAACTGAAGGGGGGCGGTGCCAATTCGTCGAAATTTTCACTAACCCCGCGGCCGGGGGTTAGTGGGTGTGCTGCCGGCTTCTTCTTGGTGACCTTCTTGTTCTGTAACACTGTTTTGTGTTTTCCAAGTCTTCGTAGGCACAATTTGAAACAATTTTATTTTCCCTGGGAGATCCACAAATTACAAGCACTGCTTTGTAGTGGATCCCCCATATTTCCTCAGAAATTAAAAATCTCTATTAATCATAATAATAATTTATTTATATGTACAGTCTACTTCTACACTTATGAAAGTAAATTGAATATGTACATATATATTTTTTGATATTTTCTGTAATAATATCTGTAATGCCATTGTCTTTTTTTTCTGCTTAGAAATGAAATAAATACGAATTTGAATTTGAATTTGAATCTTCAACCAAGACTATAGGTACACATTGTCCCGACAAATATACATACACATTTTTTATGACGTAAAATTAAAAGGTAACTTTTCGAGAATATTTTTGAAGTAATTGTATGCATATTTTTTTTTTTTTAATTTAATTTTTCTTTATTTACTTATTTATTTATTTATTTTTTATTATTATTTTTTTTTGAGGGGGGGGGGGGGGTCGTGGGGATAAAAAAGAGAAGGAAAAAAGGTGACCTGATGGAGCATGGTATTAATTAATTAATTAATTGCATGTACTTAATTATCTCATGAATAAATTCACTGATTAATTAATTAATCAATTAATATCTTAATGATTTTTTTATTATTGTTTTATTGCACTTTGCGTTTGATAATTTGTTTTTTTCTCATTTCATTTCTTTCGCTATCTTCTCTTATGTATATCTTTAACCTTCTATCATTTATCTATCTTTCGTCATGTTATTCCTTTGCTTTTATCGTTTCATTTTTCCATCTTTCCGTATATCAAT
Organism: Heliocidaris erythrogramma; assembly: GCA_025617745.1. NCBI lineage: Eukaryota > Metazoa > Echinodermata > Echinoidea > Camarodonta > Echinometridae > Heliocidaris > Heliocidaris erythrogramma. The sequence continues at coordinate 31,643,958 of CM046864.1, forward strand.
CTTTATATTATTTCTTCTATCATCTTTCTCTTTCTCTCTCTCTGTTTTTTTTTCCTCTTTTATCCTGGGATTATCTTTCTATCATTTTGGCTATTTTGCATTATTTTTTCTTCTTATCTTTATTTTTTATTTTTTATTTTCATCTCTAATTTCGTTATGTTCTTCTTTTCCTTCTTTTTTTATATAATCTTCTGTTCCATCTTTCGCCATGGTTTTCTTTATCCTTCCACAATTTCTCTCTCTCGCTCGCTCTCTCTCTCTCCCACTCTCTATCTTTAGTTTATGTCTTTATCGTTCTATCCCATAACCTTCTATCCTCCCTATTGTAATGTTATTCATCGATTAATCTTTACTTCTGTCCTTCCTTATATTACTCTTTATATTCATTGTTCCATCATCTTTCTCTCTCATTATATCATTGTGTTTCTATTCATTATTATCATCATTATTACTATATGTACCACAATGCAGGGAAATGGAGCGTTTTTGGAAGTGGGGACTGACGCCTATAATTGCCCAGGTAAGAACTACGCTTTTCAACATTTTGTGTGCGAGCGAAGCGAGAGGCCAAACATTATTATTAAAATGTGATCTCTTCTGAAAATATATACTGTACATAATCATTAAACAGAATTATATGAAACGTACGTCAAGACAAAAAGTGAAGGGGTTGCAGCCCCATCACCCCCCCCCCCCCCCCCTCCGGGGGCGGTTACACGGCCTATGCAATGCATATATAACTATGGCAGGCTAACCTATTTGTCTGTAGTATTAGCCCACATGGATATCAGACCAACCGAACATTAGACCAAACGATGATTAAACGTAATGGTAATTAGACAAAGTGATGGTTAGACGATGTGGGTGTTAGACCAAGTGGGTTTAGACAAAATGCCTATTAGACGAAATGATGATAAGACCATTTGGTTATTAGACCAACTGGTTTTAGCCGAAATAGATAGTGGACCAAGTGAACATTAGAAGAACTGATTGTTAGACCAAGTGGTGCTTAGACCAAATGGGTTTAGAACAAATGGGTATTAGACAAAATTTGGTTTTAGACGAATTGGTTATAGTGCTGACTAGACGAAGTGATTATTAAGGAAGTAATATAAGGAAGGACGGAAGTAAAGATTAATCGATGAATAACATTACAATAGGGAGGCTAATGACGTCTTTGACCGTAAGCATCGATTGCGCTGTAGACCTCTGCTCCTCTTCCTATCTATTCTCCTCCTTTCCTCTTCTCCCTCTCTACTATCTACTGTTCTGTTCCGACGCTGCCTGTCTTGTTCTCTTCTGCATCCTATATGTGTTTGGTTTTACTGTTGCGTGTCGCGTCCCTTTCTTATATCTATTTTTTCTTTTTCTTTTTTTTATCCCCGTAGTCCGTCACACTTCATATTTATTTATTTGAGTGACCCACAAACTACAAGCTTGTCTTTTTGGTGGGTCTCTCTTTTCCTTCATATGTTATTTTCCATTGTATGTTGAACATTCTAAACGAAATTTGTTGTACTTTTTGTGTACTTTGTAATTGATATAATGAATTTTCTGTATTATTTGTAAGTGTTATTGTTGGAAATAAAAATGATTTGAATTGAAAAATTGAATTGAAACCAAATCGTTATTAGACGAAAAAAAAATGTTGATTAGACGAATTGGTGATGGACGAATTGTTATCAGATCGAATGATTTTAGAACACTTGGCTATTAGACCAAATGGCATTAGACCAAGTAACAATTTACCATAATGACTTATCTTACATAGGTGCATTATGCAATTAGCAATGACTGGTCAGGAAATCTCACACACACGCACACACACGCACACACACAGCCTTGTATTGCTTTACTTCCGAGGACAAGTATTGTTCCTCTGTTGTTCCTCCGTCCTCGGACAGTCGACGGAATAAGGCACAAATTCATTGTTCGACGTTCGAGGACTATTGTCCGGCTTCCAAGGACCATTGTTCTCATGAGTTTTTTTTTTTGTTCTCTGTTTATAACTTCCACTGGTAGCTGGATTAACCTATCTTACAAAGGTGCATTATGGAAGCAAATAGTTTTTACATTTGCGGTTGATATGTTATGACATTTTGTGGTAAAAATGGAAATTTTTACATTTGTAGGCGACATGTTTTTACATTTGTGGGCGATTTTTGTTACATTTGTCGTTATTTCTACACTTGTGGTTGACATGTTATGACATTTGTGGTTATTTTGACATTTGCGGGTGCAACGTTTTTACATTTGTGGTTGATTTTTACATTTGTGGGCTCTACAGGGGTCCTCAGAGACCCTTTAATCATCTATTATTTCTGAAAATATTGTGTACAAAACTTGTAGGAAATTTATTACCATTTCTTATGATACCAAACATTATTGCTCTACCCAACTTGATGCATAGGAATTATTGAAAATTACATTTGAGTTTCTTTTTTGTGCATTATTTTTTTGTTTCTCATTTATTTACTATTCTTTAAATTTATCTTTTTTAAAAGTCTCCAATTTTCTCTGAAAATTTCGATATAATTATAATCACATATTTATAATGCTTGATTTATGCTTAAAATTTTGATATGCATTGACCACCTTTCCTGTGGTCGAGCAATTGGTGCATGAAAATGACAAATTTATCTGTCACATATGCGTGCCATCGGCAATGTAAGAGTTAAGATTTAAAATATTCTGTATGCCGAAAGAGTGCGCATCATTAGTCTGGGAATGTTATTCCGAAAGAACGGGGAAAATATATCTGTATTTAGATTTTTAATATTAATTTTTCTTATTACTATCATTATTAGTACTGTTACCATTATTATTATTATTATTATTATTATTATTATCATTATTGTTATCCGTTTGCTATTATTATTATTATTATTAACTCTTTCAGTGCCGATGGCACGAATAATTATGTGACAGATAGACTTGGCATTTTCATTTACCAATTGCTCGACCACAGGTAAGGTATATGGTGGTCAATGTTTATCAACAATTTAAGCATAAATCAAGCAATCTAAATATATGTTTATAATTATATGCTACCATAGAAAAGTTCAGAGAAAATTTCAGAAAAAAAGGAAAGATATTACCTTATTTCAACATTAAACAAATGAGAAACCAAGATGTTATGGACAAAAAAGAAACTGAAATGTATTTTTCAATAATTCTTGTACATGAATTTTAGTAAAGTAGTAATGTTTGGTATCAAAAGAAATGGTAATACATTTCATACAAGTTTTGTACATTTTGTGAAATGATAGATGGTTAATGAAGTGCATACATTTGAAAAGTAAGCATTGATCACATTTTGGTAAAATTTCGAACAGAGCTAAATCCGTTGGCACAGTAATAGTAAATATCATTACTATAATTATTATTGTTATTATCATCACCACCATCATTAGCGACGGGTTAAAGTTTCATTTGCTCAGAATGATAGAATGATGTATTATCATACTGGAAAATCGCTAACGTAGAGTTTCCTTTTGGGTGTTTTTCTAATTCGCTAAGCTAGCTAAGCTAAGCTTAGGCTAAGCTAGCCATTCTTCACTCTCATGTATAAGATCATATAAGAATGGCTAATAAGAATGGCTCACATAAGAATGGCTAAGCTAGCCATTCTTCACTCTCATATATAAGATCATAAATTGTTAGCGGCAAACTGCTAGCAGTATAATAGTAGTGCAGGTTGTAATAGTGAGTATACTCGCTATCTGATCTCCCCATATTATAAAGTGTTTTAGCGTTGCTATAGCCTATCTCCTCTCCTCATATTATAAGTGTTTGAGCGCTGTTAGCGGTTATACTCGCTAGATCCTCTGACCATATTATTAACGTTCGACCGCTGTTAGCTGTTCTATTCACTAAATCCTGGTAGCGAACAAGCTTATATATAGGCACCCAGTACTTGTAGGGAAGGGCAGCTAGCGAGTATACTCACTATCCACGCACCCAGTACTAGTAGGGGAAGGGCAGTTAGCGATTATACTCACTATCCACGCTCCCAGTACTAGTAGGGGAAGGGCAGCTACTGAGTATACTCGCTATCCACGCACCCGGAACAAGTAGGGGAAGGGCAGCTAGCGAGTATACTCGCTAGTCCACGCACCAAGTACTACTAGGGGAAGAATTAAAGAATTAAGTGAGACAAATAATAATACAACACACACCTTTATTAAATAGACCAGTATAGAATTTTCCTTCAAATAGTACATTAAAAAAGAAACCATGCAAATATGAAATCAATTGTGAGGGACACCCGTACAATATGCATGGAACATGTTGCTAGTAAGATGCACCTCCCGAGATTAAATCTGCAAAGGCTGAATGGTTATGTCAAGGAAAAAAGTAAATTAACTTTTAATGACATTAACCATAATTGAAGTTTAAAATGGAGATTTGGCAAATGTAAGTCAAAGTCCCCACTAAAGGAAAATCATGTATTTGCAGACTAAATAACAATCTAACCAGTGGACATATAGGTGTGGTAGTGCATAGCACGTAGTAAAAATGAGAATGTAAGATAGTAGCAGGAGCTGTTGAATTAAATTCTCTATGGGAGTAAAACTGTTGCTCAGAATACTAAAATACATGTAAATTGATTTTTTTTCATTTTCATTTAGTGGGAATGTATTTTTTTAGCGAATTTAGCGAATTTCTGCTCTCATATATCTCTCTTACTTATGATGTTCTTTGATTTTATCCTTCGGTATTTCTCTATGTTATTTTATGTTTTTCCTTCTATCTTCCTGTCTTTCTATCGTTTCTTTTGTCATTCTTTGTTTTTCATTCTTTGTTTTTCATTCTATCTTTCCTTATGTTGGTTTTGCTTTTCCTTATATATTTCGTTATGTTATTTTTTTGTTTTTCCCCTTCTGTTTTCCTTTCTTAATCTCTGTCCTTATGTTATTCTTAGTTTTTCCTCTTATCTGCCTTTCTTTCTATCATGTCTAATGCTATTCGTTGTTTTTTATTTATCTATCATTTCCTCTTTCTGTCTTCTTTATGTAATTCTTTGTGTGCCCTTATATCTTTCCTTAAGTTATTTTTTGTTTTTATCCTTTCACAATTTCCCCTTTTGATCTTTCTTATGTTATTCTTTCTTGTCCCTTATGTCTTTCCTTGTGCTATTCTTTGTTTTCCTCCTTCTGTATTTTCCCAATTCTATCTTTCCTTGTGTTATTCTTCTTCTCTTTCTATGTTTCTTTGTTCCTTTGTTTTTATATTTTTTTATAATTTTCAATTTTTATCTTTCGTATTTCAATATTATTTTGTTCTTATCTCATCTTTTCTTATGATAATCTATTTCCCCCTTCTATTTTCTTGTCTTTCTAGTTTCCTTATGTTTTGTCCTTATACTTTCTCTTCTTTTTATCTTTCCTTATGTGACTCTCTATTTTTCCTTCTGTCTTTCTTTCCTTATGTTATTCCTTGCTTTTATCCCTCTTTTCCCCCTCTCTTTCTATAGTTCCTTATGTTATTCTTTGCCTTTCCTTTTACATTCATCTTTTTCTCTTCTTTATGTTATTTTATTTTTTCGATCTAGCTTCTTCTCTTTCTATCTTTCCTTGTTCCATTTTTGTTATCCTTTTATTTTCACTTTCTATCTTTTTTATTTTATTTCTTGTTTTTATCCTTCCATAATTTCCTCATGATATTCTTTGTTTTCCTTCTATTTTTTGGTCTTTCTAACTTTCCGAGGGTTATTCTTTGTTTTGCTTCTATCTTCTTGTCGTTCTATATTTCGTTATGTTTTTTTAATCCTAATACCGTCTTCCCTTTTTAATTGTTACCGGCAAACTGCTATCAGTATCTAGTAGTGCAGGTTGTAATAGCGAGTATACTCGCTATCTGATCTCCCCATATTATAAAGGGTTCGAGCGTTGCTAGCTATACTCGCTATCTCCTCTCCTCATATTATAAGTGTTTGAGCGCTGTTAGCGGTTATACTCGCTAAATCCTCTGACCATATTATTAACGTTCGAGCGCTGTTAGCTGTTCTATTCGCTAAATCCTGGTAGCGAACAAGGCACCTAGTACTACTAGGGGAAGGGCAGCTAGCGAGTATACTCCCTATCCACGCTCCCAGTACTAGTAGGGGAAGGACAGCTAGCGAGTATACTCACTATCCACGCTCCCAGTACTAGTAGGGGAAGGGCAGCTAGCGAGTATACTCACTATCCACGCTCCCAGTACTAGTAGGGGAAGGGCAGCTAGCGAGTATACTCACTATCCACACTCCCGGTACTACTAGGGGAAGGGCAGCTAGCGAGTATACTCGCTTTCCACGCACCCAGTACTAGTAGGGGAAGGGCAGCTAGCGAGGATACTCACTATCCACGCACCCATTACTAGTAGGGGAAGGGCAGCTAGCGAGTATACTCGCTATCCATGCACCCAGTACTACTAGGGGAAGGGCAGCTAGCGAGTATACTCGCTTTCCACGCACCGAGTACTAGTAGGGGAAGGGCAGCTAGCGAGTATACTCGCTATCCATGCACCCACTACTAGTAGGGGAAGGGCAACTAGCGAGTATTCTCGCTATCCACGCACCCGGAACTAGTAGGGGAAGGGCAACTAGCGAGTATACTCGCTATCCACGCACTCAGTACTACTAGGGGAAGGGCAGCTGTCATGTATACTCGCTATCTTCACACCGAGTACTACTAGGGGAAGAATTAAAGAATTAAGTGAGACAAATAATAATACAAAAGACAATTTTTTTATAAATAAATCTTTGAAATAGTACATTAAAAAAGAAACCATGCAAATATGAAATCAATTGTGAGGGACACCCCTACATTATACATGGGACATGTTGCTAGTAAGATGCACCTCCCGAGATTAAATCTGCAAAGGCTGAATGGTTATGTCAAGGGGAAAAAAAGTAAATTAACTTTTAATGACATTAACCATAATTGAATTTTTTAATACTAAGGGAAGGGCAGCTAGCGAGTAAACTCGCTATCCACGCACCCAGTAGTACTAGGGGAAGGGCAGCTATCGTGCATACTCGCTTTCCACGCACCCAGTAGTACTAGGGGAAGGGCAGCTATCGTGCATACTCGCTTTCCACGCACCCAGTACTGATAGGGGAATGGCAGCTAGCGAGTATACTCACTATCCACGCACCCAGTACTACTAGGGGAAGAATTAAATAATTAAGTGAGACAAATAATAATATAACAGACACCTTTATTAAATAGACCAGTATAGAATTTTCCTTCAAATAGTACATTAGTCCCCTAATATCTGAAATTGCAGTATGGAACCAACTTGAAACTTCTATCAAAATGTTGCCTACTTTAAACAGTTTCAAATACACTCTAAAAGCTCTGTTATCTGCAGAGGAAATGTAAGCTGTGAACTATATGGGCATATTATGCATAGCAACTTCTTTGGTATATGTGTTGTTAATTAATTATTTTCCCCTCATTTTGATGTGTGGTTATCATCCATATTTTAATTTGATTATTTCACAGTTTACAATGCTAATAATCCTTAATTTAAAATTCGATTCGAAAATTCTTGTAAATAGTCAATGAATATTACTGAATGATTACTTAACTAATGAGGATACCGATTAATGTGTATTATACGTGTTTATGCTTGTGTATTTATATATATTGACTATTGTTGATGTTATTTGTTTTATTGTTACCAAACAGGGCCTCATGGAAGACCACCAAATTGGTGATATGAGCCACCCTGTATAAATATCAGAAATAAATAAATAAATAAATAAATAAATAAAGAAACCATGCAAATATGAAATCAATTGTGAGGGACACCCCTGCAATATGCATGGAACATGTTGCTAGTAAGATGCACCTCCGGAGATTAAATCTGCAAAGGCTGAATGGTTATGTCAAGGAAAAACATTAACATTAACCATAATTGAATTTTAAAATAGAGATTTGGGAAATCTCGTGCCATTCCCCATATATCGTGTATACTCGCTTTCCACGCACCCAGTTCTAGTAGGGGAAGGGCAGCCAGCGAGTATACTCGCTATCCACGCACCCAGTAGTACTCGGGGAAGGGCAGCTATCGCGTATACTCGCTTTCCACGCACCCAGTTCTAGTAGGGGAATGGCAGCTAGCGAATATACTCGCTATCCACGCACCCAGTACTAATAGGGGAATGGCAGCTGGCGAGTATACTTACTATCCACGCACCCAGTACTACTAGGGGAAGAATTAAAGAATTAAGTGAGACAAATAGTAATACAACAGACACCTTTATTAAATAGACCAGTATAGAATTTTCCTTGAAATAGTACATTAAAAAAGAAACCATGCAAATATGAAATCAATTGTGAGGGACACCCCTACAATACGCATGGAACATGTTGCTAGTAAGATGCACCTCCCGAGATTAAATCTGCATAGGCTGAATGGGTATGTCAAGGAAAAAAGTAAATTAACTTTTAATGACAATAACCATAATTGAAGTTTAAAATGGACATTTGGCAAATATAAGTCAAAGTCCCCAATAAAAAAGTAATGTATTTGAAGACTAAATAACAATCTAACCAGTGGACATAAAGGTGTGGTAGTGCATAGCATTTAGAAAAATGCAGAAGTAAGATAGTAGCAGGAGCTGTTGAATTAAATTCTTTATGGGAGTAAGACTGTTACTCAGAATACTAAAATAAATGGATTTTTTTTTTCATTTTCATTTAGTGGGAATGTAGTCTTTAGCGAATTTAGCGAATTTCTGCTCTCATATCTATCTTGCTTATGTTGTTCTTTGATTTTATCCGTCGGTATTTCTCTGTTATTTTATGTTTGTCATTCTATCTGCTTGTCCTCCTATTTTTCCTAATGTTGGGTTTGCTTTTCCTTATACCTTCTTCTCTTTTCTATCTTTCCGACTCTTGTTTTTCCTAATCTCTTTCCTTATGTTATTCTTAGGTTTTCCTCTTATCTGCCTTTCTTTCTATTATTTCTTATGCTATTCTTTGTTTTTTATTTATTTATCTATCATTTTCTCTCTCTGTCTTCTTTATGTAATTCTTTGTGTGCCCTTATATCTTTCCTTAAGTTATTTTTATCCTTTCGCAATTTCCCCTTTTGATCTTTCTTATGTTATTCTTTGTTTTCCCCTATTCCTTTCCTTATGTTTTCTTTGTTTTTCTCCTTCTATATTTTCCCAATTCTGCCTTTCCTTGTGTTATTCTTTGTTTTCCTTCTATCTTTTTCTCTTTCTATTTTTCCTTGTTCCTTTGTTTTTATCTTTTTTTTAATTTTCACTTTTTATATTTCGTATTTTATTATTTGTTCTTATCATCTCATATTTCCTTATGATCTTTCCCCTTCTATTTTCTTCTCTTTCTATTTTCCTTATGTTTTTTGTCCTTATACCTTCTGCTCTTTTAATCTGGTGTGACTCTCTTTATTTCCTTCTGTCTTTTTTTCCTTCTTTCCTTCCTAATGTTATTCCTTGCTTTTAATATTTATCCCTCTTTTTTTTCTTCTCTTACTATTGTTCGTTATGGTATTCTTTGTCTTTCCTTTTACATTTTATCTTTTTCTCTTTCTTATGTTATTCTCTTTTTTCCATCTATCTTCTTCTCTTTCTATCTTCCCTTCTTCCATTTGTTTTATCCTTTTATTTTCACTTTCTATCTTTTTTATTTTATTTCTTGTTTTTATCCTTCCATAATTTCGTTATGATATTCTTTGGTTTTCCTGCCATTTTCTTGTCTTTCTAACTTTCCGAGTGTTATTCTTTGTTTTTCTTCTATCTTCTTGTTGTTCTATATTTCCTTATGTTGTTTCATCCTTACACCGTCTTCTCTTGTTATCTATTATATGACTCTATGTTTTTCCTTCTATCTTTCATCATGTTATTCTTTGTTTTTATCCCCCTTCTATCTTCTTCTCTTTTTATTTTTTCTAATGTAACTCTTTGTATTTATCCTTCTTTTATTTTTGTCTTTCTAATTTTTATCATGTTAATCTTTGTTTTTGTCCTAACATTTCCTCATTTTATATGCTTTATATTATTCTTTGTCTTTCTTTCATTTTACCCTTCTTAATCGATACTCACCTTGCTTCTTGCGAATATTTTGAGGGGTTATGAATTATTAAACGACTGCGTCGAGTCTAGCAGTTACATCGACCTTGAGAGAAGTCAGTGTTGTTTTGCCTCCTCGACTACTGCGTAGAGTAATCGTTCTGAACCAAGGCATGTTCAAGCTGATCACGCACAACCACTCACTGGGATCGGCGCATACATATGCGCCTTATATCATAGATAAAGTATGCGTATGCAATACAACTCATGTCATCAATTCCTACGAAAAGCTGACGGCAGAAAACTACCACTAATAGGATAACACCTTCTTTCAACCAGAATACGTGGTAAGTTTAAACAATTTAATCACTAAAACCAGTCCGCCACATTGCTAGAATCATTTTTAAAATGACTAAAATTAACTTGATTTGGCTATTTCCATGTTTCATATGTGCTTCGCATTCACAAAATATTTAGGTCCTACACAATATGGTAACTTTCTTGTCTTGTCTTTTGCCAATGTTTGGTAGTTTTTGTTATTTTAAACGTATATAACTGAGGTTTTAAGTTAATTGAATTAACTTCAGACTCCTATATAGATGTGCATTCTATACATACCAATGTCATCAGATGATCAAAGTTTATTTTTTTAAATCTACTATTTTTATACAAATCATCACATTTATTGACCTGTGATTCTTTTTATATTTTTTTCCAATAAATCAACTGTTCCTAATTGACATCAAGATGATAGCGTCTTTACTGACAATTTGAATAGTGGGCGTTCCCTTCCTGGTAATTTGTCAATTGAAAGAAATAAAAACAAGAAAGGGTCACGGCCTATAACCCTCGTCTACGAAAGCTATTGTATGTAACATAGTGTCCAAGCGGGGTGGAGGGGAGGTGGTTTCCACCACCCCCTTCGATAATTTGTTTATGAGGAGTGGAATGATAATGTAATGATTTTGGTGCCGATGGATAGCTACAGGTTTCCTCTACCTAACGATACCAGAAAAGTACAAATTAACAGACTTTAGCCAGTGTCACTCAATTGTCAAAATATTTTATGTATGTGGACTGACATTTTACCGAGTTTTTAGACCGTTTTGGTAAGTATAAATCGAAATGAACTTGATATAAGAACGGTGAACATGAATCTCTAGTCATGCACACACAGAGTATTGAATAAAGATTTGATGTACAGGTTGTTTTTTCCTTTTTCTTTCTTTAAAAAATATGATTTGATTATGTTCATTTTCAGAGGCAGACACGGATAGGCATAGGAGCACTAATCCCACGATGAGGTTTTTCCCCGAATACCAATAAAATGTCTACTTTTTCTAGATGACAAGCAAACAAATAAAATGTTCTCACGCCTTCTTTGCCCGAAATTTAGGAATTTCTTACCCGAAAATTATGGGGCGCCAAGTGTAAAACGTATTATTTTGTACAAGATGCATTGATTCAAACAAAATCAAAAAATCATTTTAAAAATTTGATTTTGTCACAAAATCAGTCTTTACATTCTATTCCGTCACGAAATCACCAACCAAAGATGCGTCAAGAAAGTTGCGTCACAAAATCAATGACCAACGTTGGTTTCGTCACAAAATCACCGACCAAAGTTGATTTCGTTGCGAAATCACCGACCAAAGTTGATTTTATACAAATTCAATTTACAAATGTGCATTTTTTTTTTTATACAAATCATCAGATTTATTGACCTGTGATTCTTTTTATATTTTTTTCCAATAAATCAACTGTTCCTAATTGACATCAAGATGATAGCGTCTTTACTGACAATTTGAATAGTGGGCGTTCCCTTCCTGGTAATTTGTCAATTGAAAGAAATAAAAACAAGAAAGGGTCAAGGCCTATAACCCTCGTCTACGAAAGCTATTGTATGTAACATAGTGTCCAAGCGGGGTGGAGGGGAGGTGGTTTCTACCACCCCCTTCGATAATTTGTTTATGAGGAGTGGAATGATAATGTAATGATTTTGGTGCCGATGGATAGCTACAGGTTTCCTCTACCTAACGATACCAGAAAAGTACAAATTAACAGACTTTAGCCAGTGTAACTCAATTGTCAAAATATTTTATGTATGTGGACTGACATTTTACCGAGTTTTTAGACCGTTATGGTAAGTATAAATCGAAATGAACTTGATATAAGAACGGTGTACATGAATCTCTAGTCATGCACACACAGAGTATTGAATAAAGATTTGATGTACAGGTTGTTTTTTCCTTTTTTTTCTTTAAAAAATATGATTTGATTATGTTCATTTTCAGAGGCAGACACGGATAGGCATAGGAGCACTAATCCCACGATGAGGTTTTTCCCCGAATACCAATAAAATGTCTACTTTTTCTAGATGACAAGCAAACAAATAAAATGGTCTCACGCCTTCTTTGCCCGAAATTTAGGAATTTCTTACCCGAAAATTATGGGGCGCCAAGTGTAAAACGTATTATTTTGTACAAGATGCATTGATTCTAACAAAATCAAAAAATCATTTTAAAAATTTGATTTTGTCACAAAATCAGTCTTTACATTCTATTCCGTCACGAAATCACCAACCAAAGATGCGTCAAGAAAGTTGCGTCACAAAATCAATGTTGATTTTATACAAATTCAATTTACAAAAGTGCATTTTGTCCACGGAGTCACTAGCTACCGGGTTTACAGACAATTCGACCCAAGATAAGTGAAACGGAATCGTCGACCCATTTACCATCATAATGTGACCCGTTACATCAAAATGAGACAGAAGTCACTGGGCTAGAACTCGAGAAAAGGGGAAAATCGTGAAAAATACCAAATTTTGGGAAATTATTATTCTTGATGTATTTGAATCTCCAATGTTTCATGAATGCCATGTAAAAACTTGTAGTCCTAAATATTGATGGAAGAGGTAGAAAAATCAGTTTTTCTGGGAGTGATTTTTGGTCAAATCGTGAACGAGAGCAATAGACCATTTTCGTAATGCATTCAAATTTAATGCATACTTAGTCAAACTCTTAGTAACGAACTATTACATCCACCTGTTAGAAGTCATTGTATTTAAATGTCAGAATGCAGATTGCATACATTAAGTGTTGCTAGGTTGGGCAAGCCAAAATGTTTGCCTAACCTAAAAACGCCTTATACATGCATTTCACATTCTGACTACAGAAAAAAAGATAGGTTTTTACAGGTAAATGTAATAGTTTGTCACTCGGCAAACGTGTAATAATTTTAATACATTACGAACATGGCCTACTGTATACAAAGCAAGGCCACGCCCCTAGCTACACGAGGCTTTCATTCATTGGATGCTCCAGGTCACGTGATATTTTCGCCGAGTTATGTTGTGGGCTAGACAGGCTCGTGCCTTCTCGCATGCCTAATGTATGAAAAAAAGAAGACTTTAAGGATTTTAGATTTCCCCTTCTGCACTAAAACAAACGGATATCTACAGGTAATATAACCCCCCCCCCCCCCCCCCCCACCCAAAGACAAGTGAACGATAGATCTATTGATGTTAACCCTCTTTAACTGCTGTTAAGACTGCGTGTTGTATCAACTAGCAAAATACAGCAAATTATTATGTCAAGTCTAAAAAGCGTGATTCGTGGGGGGTCGGAGATCAATAATGGTCAGGACATGAATTCCATGCACTAAAGCACACCTTATAGGAAAGCTGCAACTGCAATTTCTATTGCTCTTTTGAAAAAGTTGGAGTTAACTTGCAGGAAGAAAGGAAAATGTCAACCAAAAGATCTGTTTGCTGTAGTGTGGCTTTAAATGTTTCCTGGTTTTATACTGTATCATTGGAAATGTTAGAAAGCAACGAGGAAAGAAATTGGCTTTCAAAAAGAGGGAAACAATCAAGAAAGTATTGTGTCAAGTTTCACTTTGTAAGGGGGGGGGGGGGGGGGGTGATACAAAAGAGACTCAATAAATGCCATTTAAAACGCTGCGCGTATAGCTCGCATAATGAAATGAATATTATCAAACAAAAGTTCAGTTCACCAGGGCGCTATTTAAATGTATCCTGCTCTTTATATTGCATCATTACAGACCAAGAAGAAAAGAAAATTGAGGTAAGGTCATTGCATTGTATAACATTAATAATACTTTCACGGGGACTATACACTTGATACATCACACTAACAGCCTTTGCTATTTTTCACGATATATCATTTACATGTTCTTTCCAGGTAAGTTGTTCATCAGTTACAATCCCTAAGAATTTAGATTGCTCTAATGTTATGATTGCCAATCTGAATTTGTATTACTGGATTATTTAAGTTTTTGATTTAAAAATCATATAAGAATTGTAACAATAGAAACTGTTTCATTTATTTAAAATACTTTTCCAGAGCCCTACTATTCTCGAGTTTCAAAATCTATTATCTCCACTAATACACATTCTCTAAAGTTGACCTTTATATCAGATTAAAGCTTATGAACTGGAGAATAATATTCGACAATGAAATCAAATTTGAAAAATACGACTTCTGTCTCATTTTGACGTGACGGGTCACATATTAGTTTTGTTGCAGCCCATTTTTTTTACGCAATTCAGTATGATCTTTCGCATCTGTTAGATTGATAGGGGGAAAAAACTAGATCAGGAAATAAACTAATACTTGAAATTTTGAGGAGTCTGTTGAAAATCAAGCAACCACGACGCGAAGGTCTAACGCTTAAATTTACTGGGTATATCATTATTGCCTTAATAAAAGACTATTCTACCCCATGGCGCACGCGCACATGCGAACTGGGAATCGGCGTACTTCTAGCGACCGATAATTATGAAACATTGACTTCTGCTCTCATGTCTGTTTCCGACATTGTTGAACTTACATCAAACCGATATTTCATTCACAGTGAATATAGTGAATTTGAAGAACATATATAGGTTTTGGAGAAAGTGAAGTAGAGAGAGAGAGTTTATTGGTGTGATAACACATTAACATAAAACAAAATAATTCTGAATACTTTGATTTATAATATATTCATAGAGTAGGTACACTTTAACATTTCCTACAATCAACCACTTCCGTAATGAAGATTTATATCACAACTTCATGAGATTTTAGAGAAATTAATGTGAGTGGTATGAGGTCCAAGAATGCAGGCTCTGATGCTATTAGCTACAGCTCAAGAGACGAAAATTCCAAGAGTCAACAGCAGCAGGTCTTCCGGGCCTTGTGACAGTTCCTTTTCTTTTTCTTTTCTTTTCTTTTAAGGGTTAACTAGAAGCATGGCCAATACGAGACCAAAATTCGCTTTATGTAGGCCTATTTCTTTGTGTATAGTTCTAGCTCGTAGGCTGTCGGTCTCATTAACAAACATAACGCAAGGATGATAGAGAAAATTAATATTCATATTTATTTTTTAAAACTCCAATGGGAAAATGGGCACAACTTATCCCTAGTTCACATTTGCCGCGGACGCCGTGCGATAAAAGTGTCTACGATTTTCCGTGCGATTTTGATAGGTGGTGCTGTGACTGTGCCGTTTGAGGATCCCAATCCCCAGCAATAGGGATTATGTGTACATATTTCATATTTTACGTGTACTGCACGGGCAGCGAGCGGCAACCTTGCGATAGCTGTGCGAGGGCCGTGCGAATGTACAATCTGCTTACGATTTTTTTTTTGGCCCCCATGTCCACCCAAAATCGTGCGTTTGCAGCACGATCACGCTTGGCCATTGCACGGTTCCCGTGCGAGGATTGTGCGATGTCACCTACGACATGTCTACGGGCTACGGTCTTACGATTTTTTTTAAGTTTGTCAAACTCCTCTCGATAACAAATCGTAGAGGCTGCGGAGCCCGTGAATCCGCACGAAAGTCTCCGCACGGAGGCCGCCCGGAGGCGGCGCGGAAAGGGGGATACGGGCAGTTTACGGGCTCCGTAGACACATCGCAAAGCCAAAGGCATTTGCTACGTAAGTAGGCTGAGAGCAATAGACAAAGTTTCATAATTATCGTAGAGGGCGTATTAAATAAAATAACAATAAAAGCCTATATTTGCTATAATTATATATTTGTGTGCATTACTTTTTCACGAAAGTCATCACCAATATCTTTTTCTATAAGAACAGTGGGAATTCCTATCAGTATTGCAATTAAGAGTATTTTCTTAAAAATAATTCAAAAAATCATTCATTTGACCAAAATCATCATTCTAAATGTACCTGAAAAGTAACTTTACACACATTTTGAAATTTGGTAACCACGTTTATGGTTTTAGTCATGACATTATCTTTCTAAGCATGTATGTTTCCAAAAAAATCCTCACTATAAAATTCCCATATTTGACCATATGACAACGGACTATCAATCCAACATTTTATTATAGGAAGGAAACGAACCAGAAACTGGAATATGTTTTTCGAAGTCAAACTCCCACGCAGACATTCGTTCATTGTACTTCTTAAACATAATTATTTTGTTGTTACTTCAAATGGCACTTATCATAACTGTATTAACACAGATAATACATTTAGGGTTGATCCCAGTAGACCGACAACCGTTGAGAAAGAAATTATTAAGCATAGAAGAGCTGACTAAGATAATGCAAAACACCTAAAAAATAGGTCTGCCTATGTATCAAAGAGAGTGCATTACTTTCCTTAAAAACAGCAGGCAAATTAATGCGTAGACTGATGTTCGATTTCGTTTGAATTTGAATGCTTAACAAGATTAACTCTATGTATGCCATATAAATACTCTTCTATGGGATTTGTGTGTAAAAATACTAAAATACTAAATACTAAAATAAGCATTAAATTTCATTTTTAGGGAAAGCCATCGCACACTTCCATTATGCATTAAGAAAGAAAATTGTAACTAGAATTTTACGCGATGAGCAGATCACGTTTTTTTTTTCTTTTTTTATGAAAGCTTTTCACCATGAAAAGACTATTTTGGTGTGAACCATATTTATGAACTACAACCCCTATGTACTTTTAGGTTGTACCTGAGCAATGATGCAGCTGCTGCGGAAAACCAATCCTGTGACTATCCTGTTGGCTATGTTGACGATTTCTCTCGTCATATACATCTCAATAAGTTATGATGTAAACAGTGAGTATCAAAATTGATCACCCATATAGTGTACCTAATTTGATTTATTCGCCCTATTAACAGTTTATAGTTGGGGAGGGGCACGTATCAACATTTTGGCATGTATTTTTGTTTGTAAAGTAAAATTATGCCGAATTGGGTTTTCCAATCAGCCCTTGCATTTTGCCTGGCATCATCCTAATGCTTTTTTTAAAGACAACTATTTTGTTGTGATTGACATTGAATGGAAACATAAAGTTGCATGTAGGGATCCTGCAAAAAGTACAAAAAAGTACAAAAATATTTTGCCAAACTAATTTCTTAGACTTGTATAAATGATCAATATAATAGATAAGTCTCAGTTCTGTTTGGACTACAATATATATCTAATTTAGGCCAATTCAGACTGTTCACTCTTGTGTACAGTATTGTGACGTGATAATGTTAGTCATTGTAATTGTTGCAGTCTATTCTCTTTGAAATTACTATCACACGAAGAGTAAAAATAATTGGAAGTTTCCATAATTAATGAATACCATGGCCAATCGCAAAACGAGTTGTCATTACCTCTTATTTGTTGTCTCAGTCTCGGTCTCAGTCTGATAGATTTTTGGCTTTTAAAAAGTAATACATCCATGTTAACAGCGTACTGAGCGAAACAGTCTTCTTTTAAACATTCCCTTTAAAAAAAAAGAAAGAGTGAAATGGCGTGGCACCGCAATGTTGTAATTTTGGTTTCTTCTGTTACTGAATTTTGATTAATTATAAATTAACTTAAGTGTTTGCTAAACAGTAACTGAATAAATTCTTTGTCATTTGTAGCCCTAGATTTTCTATAGATTAGCAGATCAACTATTAACTTTGTTTAGTCATTCGCTTTTGTACCGTACTGAATTTCTATAGTCTCTGTCATGTCTATAGGCAGAAAGTCACATACCATGCCTGTCGTCGGCAATAAATCAACAGAGCTGCCTGCTGGGTCTGATTTGTCTATGAAGAATCGTCCAATGCTGCCAAATCATGACGATGAAAGTCGTCCACATGGTAACGAAAGCAACGATGGAGACTCTAAAATTTGGGAGAAAGATCAGAATACTGGCGTCGTGAACTTTACGGTAATTAATTTTATATTTCATTTATACTTCCGACATTTAATTAATGGTCTACATTGATGGGGCACAGTTTGGAGGTCATTTAAATCGTGTGACTACATGGACACTAATGGGTTTTTAAAAGTAATGATGCGGATTTTTGCTTTCCGAGTTTTTTTATACCCTACATTTCAAAAAGGCAATAATGATTGTTTCAATCTCTTCAGAAGAAAATTTAGGGTCCTTCAGCTTAGCAGTGAAAGTCTTGTATGACGCAAACAGTTTTCGCCTTCCATATTTCATAATTTAAATTTATTACATAATTCTCTAGACAATTCAGTCATTGTTTTCTTGTATGTTATCTGAATATATTTATTTTGCTTAAATTTATACTTATGACATTACAACAGTTTTATTTTTGATAATTCAATTCCTTACGCATAACAAAATCACTAAAGGAATAAATCTTCTCATATCATTCCTTTTCCATTTGACTTGTTATTCTGCCTATTATCTTTTCATCCATCCAGCTCAACCTACCCATTGATATTGAGCAAGGTGTGCCCTCTATCGACGAGTTGTATGAGAGAATAGCAATCGTTTCTGCTTTCTCTCAGAATCATTACCTTGAAGCATTACCCTTCATCGCAAGTGTCCAAAAACACATGCCTGACAAAAAGATCATAGTTTATGACCTAGGAATAGCAAATTCCACAGTACCCAAGGTATCTTTTTGTATTATACTGTATATAAGTCATTTTCCGTCTTTTATTGTTGATATATTTCATACATATCCAACATATCATATATAGCAAATAAAAGAGTCAAGAAAGGGGAAGGGGGAAAGTGTTAATCTCTCCGTGCCATGAACATCTCTTTGATTCTGTCATAAAAGTCACATATAAAATTAGTATAGACATACAATGCATTTTATGATGACGTAATTCTATAATTTTTTATAGTGAAAAATTTGTGTCAACTCTAGTCAAAATTGAATAGCCTAAAAAGAGAATAAGAACAGTGAAAAACTTATCCTCGAAATATATTTTGTCTATACCCATTGTGTCCAATTACAACTTTGTCTAAATATCCCGTTTGTCCAATACCCATTTGGTCTAAGAGCCATTACGGCTAAATCAAATTCGTATAATATCCAAATGGTGTAATCATCACTTCGCCTAATTACTATGAAGTAGTTTTCCCCTATTTTTGTAGTGATTCGGGGCAAAGAAAATTAGCAATCACCAAAAATACACATTTTTTTGTTTTGCCCTATTGGGTCTAATGCTATTTGGTTTAATTGTTATATAGTTTAACATCATTTGGTGTAACATCATTTTTCCCATCAACATTTCGTCCCATAAACATATGACCTAATTGTCACTGTGTCCAATAATCATTTTGTCTGATGACCAGTTTAGTCTATAACCTTTTCGTCCAATAACCAGTTTGGTCTATTTAACAGTCAATTGGTCTATACCAATTTTATCTAATTACCACCTTGTATCATCATCCATCATAATTACCATTTCGTCTACTCATCATTTCGTCCATTGACCAGTAAGTCTAAAGATCATTTTCGCCTATTGCCAACTTGATGTAATAGTCATTTCGTCCAATTCTTAGTTTGTCTAATGACCGTTTGATCTATTATTCTTCCCCGATCATCGCATCTCTACATATTGCAGATTAGTGAACACAAAACAGAAAGGGCAACAGTTGTGGAAGAATGGTTTTCTGAGGATCGCATATCATCGATATTTTGTTTGAAATAGGTGGGGATCAAAAGGGAAGCAGGAATCGATATGAAACCGGGGAAATCCCCCAAAACGCACGTTTTAAAAGGATATCCAATTAGCAAATTGATTTGAAGAAAAAAAAATAAAATCATAGAATTAGATTGTGAAAGGAAGGAGGAGAAGGGTAGCATTGTAATGTAAATACATCGGTAATTGCAGACGGGAGAATGAAGCGAGAAAATAAATTGGCCAACATTTTTTTTTTTTTGAACAGGTGCGTTATGTATAATCTATGTATTGATTTATATGTTTGAGGATCTTTCGCAATTACTAACACAATAACTGCATTCGAGTTTATCTATTTTGGTTTAAAGGATATATTAAGTCCATATATCTTTCCCTTCTTTTTCAAAGTTTCGATTCGATGGACCAAAATGGGAAATAGAAAAATTAGGTTTAGACCATTTGATGATTAGACCACATGGCGATTGGACCATTTGATGATTAGACCAAGTGACAATTGAAAATTGACCAAATGTGACCAGGCACCACATAACCACCAAAATGCAGCCAGATATAAACTTTATGCTAAGATCTAATTCTGAAACAGGACATTTCCAGCTTTACCATTATATATTATTCATCGGCATTGGATGTTCGTAACACACTCTGACGAAAGAGAAGAATGCCAAGTCCTACTTAATGTTATTTATGAGAAATAAGGGTTTAAAGTTTGCAGTCTATTGAAGCACTGCTCGCGACGCATTGTGCGAAGGTGACAAAAGGAGATGAGAACTCAATATAAATATATATGAAGGGTATATCAGACAGTCCTAAAACGAAATTGTTACAGAAACTTGTTTTTTCCTTAGCTGAAAAAAGGAGGAAAATGGAAGAAAATGTATTTTCGGGATAGGTTTTTCATTTTTTTTAATCCTCGTTTTAGACTATTTAATTTTGAATAGGTTGGGACTGCATTATCATACTCTTGATTATTACGTGAGCTTGCATATTGAAAAGGGGTCAGGTTATCACGCTATTTCACAAACATGCTTTTTTTCAAAAGAAAAGTTGGATAATGGGAATAAAATTCTACCCCCTCCCCCCCCCCAAAAAAAAAAAAAAAAAAAACCTAGGGGAAGAGAAGAGAGAAGAAGTAGAAAGAACACGAAGAAAGCACCACACTTCTTTCCTATTTTCTAGGAAATAGAGAAAAATAGAAGAAAAGAGAGTAGAAGTACAATAAAGAGGTAGAAAATGCTTTATTTTCCTACTATTTTCTAGGAAATTGGGAAAAAATAGTTTTTCGTGAAATAATTATAGGAAAATTACTTCATTTCCCATTAATATGATCAAGAAATACGCCCTGTTTTTGAGAAAATAAAAAGAAAATCTCGAGAAAATGGGAAAAAATATATTTTTGCTCTTCAAACACTATTAGGAAATTGTTGCCGCCATTAACCAATGGACGAACTTGATCTAATTACTTGGGGTTTAAACCAGGTGAACACATTTATTCTAAATCTCAGCTTTTCTCACATTTTGAACTGTGCAGGTTAAGAAGTTCTGCAACGTTGAACTTCGGTCGTTTCCTTTTCAATCATATCCCGTTCACGTCAAGAATCTGCATACCTACGCATGGAAGCCTATCATCATAGATGTAAGATCCATATTATTTTGATTATGATGATGAGGATGATTAAAAATGAGGATGATAATAATAATAATAATAATAATAATAAATAATAATAATAAGTTAAATAATGATAACTCTTTTTCCAACGTTAGGGGGAATCCTTTTATCTCAGCCTATTGTTAGCATTCCCCTTAACGCACGGTTTCTTTCCCCGTAACGTCGAATTTCTATCGTGACGGAATAAACCACATTGTTAGGATTCCCCTAACGTAGGAAATAATGTTGTAATACAAATAATGATAATGATAATAATAATAATTAGAATAAAATGTTAAAATAACAAAACATAATATAGGTTTTCTCGGTCAACTTCGTAAGCTTTTCATTCGTTTTGATACATGGGTCATTCAAATTCGCGAAATACCGATGTAGGTTTGAAAATGTCATTCAAAATGGCACTTCGTTCATTTGAATTACTTCTTTGGTCAATGGAATTTGCACTTGTATCATTCAATTTAACAACCGGTTAAAAATGCGCAGTTTGCATTCAAATTCGTCAACGCTGGCAATTTCACACCTGTCATTCAACATAACAAAGTTTTCATTCAAATTCGCCTGTCATTACAAACATATGGTATATGCACATTTTTCTCATCTAACCTATAAAAAAGTGAGCTTTATCCTTAATCAATATCTGGTGATGTGTTTAAGAAATACCACCTAAGGGACATGGGTATCGACTGGCGGGGGACAGGGGGGGGGGGGGGGACATGCCCCCCTCCCCAACGATTAGGATGGTGATTGTGATTATGACTGTGGTAGAAAGACTACATATAATGTACACAAATATAAATGGCCCAAAAGAGATCATGACCGCCGAATAAATTTTCAACACAAAA
Source organism: Heliocidaris erythrogramma (assembly GCA_025617745.1). Classification (NCBI taxonomy): domain Eukaryota; kingdom Metazoa; phylum Echinodermata; class Echinoidea; order Camarodonta; family Echinometridae; genus Heliocidaris; species Heliocidaris erythrogramma. The sequence goes on from CM046864.1 coordinate 31,666,418, forward strand.
AAAAATGAACAAATAAACAAACATGAAAATAAAGCGATGTCCCAGCATGTAATGTCCCACACCACACACTTTGCTAATTCTACATGTCGGTGATGCGACAAGGTATGAAAAAAAAATATATATGACCGTTCAGTTGCTAAACAGTGTTCATTTAGTGGGTATACAACCCTATTGGGAGCAAGTGAAATGTTTGTTGCTCACTATACCGTATAATTTAAAATGAATATAGCACGGAACGAAGCTAGTGGATTTATATAAAGATTCGGTGAGATTAACAGGATTAACGTGTTTATTTTGTCTGCAAAACGTGTGAAGTTGTATGCAAAGAAATGAATTTGAATTCACGGAAGGCGTTATTACGTAATCGCGAATCGTCTCGCTTTAATTTGAATGAAAATTCTCCAAAGACGAAACACGTTTTAATTCGAATGCAAACAAAATATTTTGGAATGACAGTTTTATGAAATCGAATGCTAAAAAACAAATTTGAATGATAAAACACAGCTACGGTGGCAGAATCGGTGAATTTAAATGCACATAAAATGAATTCGTGTGGCCAGCTTACGAATTTGAACGAGAAATCCTATAATAACATTGATTACAACAAAATATATTTAAAAGAAATATAATTTCATTTCATTCTTTATAATAGAATTTCATTTCTTTACACAGAAAATCCTGCGAGAATTTGGAGGGATTTTCTGGGCAGATGCATCGATTCGTTTTACAGACTCTCTGAAGAGGCTCATACCAGCATCAATAAAACACCATGGTTACATGAGCCACTGGCACAGTTTTGATCCCAAAACAACGACTAAAGTAAAGCACCAATACTTTTTCACACTTCCTGCAATGTATGAAAGACTGGAAGTTGATCGAAAGGTATACTATGAGTCAAAAAATGAGGCCGCCTACCCAGCCGCAAATCGGCAACTTTACATCAACGGTTCAGTTATACAGCGTACTATCGTTCAGCCAATGTTGAGGTGCGCATTAGAACTTCGCTGTATCGCTCCAGAAGGTTCCAGATATGGGATACATCGTTTCGATGCTTCCATACTAGCCATTCTGGTATATAAAAACTTGAAAGGGGAGTGGGGTCCCCAAAACAACGATAATGCCATTTTCGATGAAACAGTATTCATTGAGCGAAGTGCAAAAGGCGAAAAAGTGCAGACATGTGAAAAATGAGAAATCACCTACATGTAGTCTCTCTGCTTTGATTATTTTAAAATGAATGTACAAACATACCCTTCATGATTTTTTAACGCCTCTTATTTATAAGGTTCTCCAAGGTCACATAAAATAGGCAGGGACGGCCGAACGTCTTTCAAAGTGGGAGGGACAATTTTGTGACACTGGTGTTATAATACATTATCAAGTATCATCTTCTTCCTTTTTTATTGTGGTTCTGGAAACTTTTTCAGCTTCCCTAATAATCAGTTCTGTGTGATGTTATAATGATCCATGTGCGAGCGAGCAAAGCGAGCAACCAACATTTTTTTGACTTTTTTCAAAAGTCCTTTTTGCATTATTTACAGCGATATAATGAAAATTACATCAGGCAGTTGATTTGGGGAATGTAGAATCTTTTTATTCGTACATTAACCCTGTCGGGTTTTTTTTTTTAGGAGTACATGATACTTTATGAGATTTACTTGATTTGGGTACTGTTACTAAATCTGCACCACTTCTTTGATGTTATAGATATGGCTCTTTTTGTAAGAAACAGTGGGAAATATAAGTAAAAGTGGGCATTTATCAGAAGAGGAAATCGCGCTTATCAGAGAGGGAAAGAAGCACTTATTAGAAGTAAAGATGAGGCACTTATCAGAAGAGGAAAAGAACACATATTAGAAGGAAAAGGGGACACCTATCCGAAGTCAAATGCACTTTTAAAAGAAGAAAAGGGCACAAATTAGAAAGAAATTAGGGGCATTTATCATAAGGGGAAAGGGTACTTATTAGAAAAAAAGTGGGTACCTAAGTAAAATTAGTAAAATTGTAATTAATGAAAGGGGAAACGGCACTTATTAGAGAGATGAGGAGGCAATTATCAGGAGGGAAAAGGGCACTTAGTAAAAAGGACAAAGAGGCACATTTAGCCGTAAAAAGCGAACTTATCGGAGAGAAAGGGGGTATTTTATTTTGGGTACTTGAAGCAGGGAATATTAGAGAATTTGCGCGAGGTAAAATAGTTGATTTCATTGCTTAGAAGGTCTCATTTCCCGATTTTTGCATTATTTTTCCTTATTTTATTTCATACCTCCGGATTTATTGGGGAAACGATATGTTCCCCCCCCCAATGTTTTCTTGGACGGCCACTGCCCCCCCCCCCCCCCCCATTGATACCCATGGTGAATGACGTACTCTGTATCCAATGAGAAGAGTTGCTTTGCGAGTGTATAGGCATGCACGGCTCTCTTAATTGGGTTCACTGCATGATAATCTTCAGGGAAACTCATTAGGACTACTGGAAAGTGCTCGACGTATGTTGACAAGAGTGAATCAGGGGACCTCGCACAGCGGCCGTGATTTGGCAAAAGGTGTGTCTCAGCCGCACCCTGGGGAAGAAGTTTGACTTATTTTCCCATGTCATATAAGTCTTGTATATAGATAGATGCTAAGATAAGATAACTCCTAAGACACCCTATCGGGAGTTTGAGAGTCTCAACAAGAACATATTTACAATATATATTTATATATACAGAAGCAGAAAAATCCGGCCTACAGATCAAAGAAAGTTTGAGGAAAATCGGACAACTAATAAGAAAGTTATGATTTACCATGAATATGTCTGTTAATTTGTTACGAATGAATATCAATAAAATCCCTGTGGAGGGAAAAATATTGAAATAATAATAATAAAAATATAGGCACATCACTTAGCATATTTCAATATGTACTAAGTCAGTGATATATATGATTTTATTGCATTTTTAATTGGGCCACATTTAACTGATTTAGGGATCCCATGTCCTTTCAGGTTCCCCCAAAATGATATAATGTTGATACTATTGATACTATTTGTAGAACATATTTTCAAATATCTTTATGCAACTGTAGTTTAATGCTCTATAATCTATAATCACTTATGATACATTTGGCCCTCTAAAACAATAATTTGGGCACCTGGCACATATTTGGCCAAACTATATTATCATACTCACAATGTATCATTGTATTTTGATATCAAAATAGCCATTATTAACAGAGCTTCTATTACCGCGAGAAAAGCATATAAAGCATTCTATTCGACTATAGTGAGTAGCTGGTCCTTTGGGCCTGTTTGGAACAAATGGCGGGCCCCCTGAGGTCTTTGGTGGGTATTAACCATTACCATATTTCATTTTACTGTTCATAGTGGGTTTTCAACACCAAACGAACATTTCTAGGTCCAAGGTTGGCTCTAAAATTCATAAAAACAATGGCGGGCCACTAAAACATAAAATGTGACCCGCCGCCTCAAAACCTACAATAAGTCGCACGGACCACAACGTAGCAAACAGCCCAAAATAGTAAATTTGCTTGGATCAGTCGATTTTCTGTTTTTGATAGAATGATATTGAAACTACCCATTTCTATCATGTCTCAAGTTTGTGAGTCGTAATTCGACTTAGAAATATGTTTTTTGGGCATTTTAAAATGACTCCTTTTTTCCACCTGTCGAGCTAATGAATGTTTGGAGAGCTTTTGTAATACTTTCATTCAATGCCAAATTACTACTTTACCTCTAAAGATATTAGATTGATTTTTGGAGTGAGTAATGAATAGGTCCTCCATAAGCAGCATACCAAAATTCAGCCTAATCTGATAATCCCTTCATACCAGTTGCTATGGCCATTTGAATACCCAGTTTTACTTGGGCGCACACAGAGAGCGAAAGTTTAGCACTCTTTTGTTCCGAACTTAAATGGCCATTTTCTCTGAATAGGAGTTATTGATTGCTGGTTACATACTGATTCTAAATGTGATATTTAAAGGTGTTATCATTGAGTAAGCTAGGCAAGTGATATACCATTGGAAAGCTGAGAATCTCTATTTTCAGAAAAAGTATAAAACCCATAAAATAATTTTGGCAACTTATTGTAGGTTTCGAGGCGTCGGGTCACAAATGTGGCCACTTTGGGGCACTTTTTGTCAAAAATCAGTCGATGCCATCGTTTTCAGCATTAAAGTTTATATACGAATCCATGTTGAAAGAAAAGTGAACACTATTTCGAGCAGACCCCTAAATATTACCTCCAAAATGTATAGATGTATTTGTGATGCTTGTATTACACCTGAACAAAAAAGTACATACTACATGAATTCTGTTTTTTTTTCAAGGAAATTAATAAAAAAAATAAAAAATTATTTAAATTGTGTTTATCTTATATGTTTCATCGTTTTACTGATTTTAACTAACTAAGGTTGAACGAATGGTGGCGTGCGCGTCAACGCGACGCCACGCTACCCACGGGCCTTTAAGAAAAACCCAATGTATTGAGCCTATGGCAATGACAGAATCCAGTAGTCAAGGAGTAATTACATGAATTAAAAATTAACAATATGATTTTGGAATTTCAGTCAATAATTGTTATTAAAGTTTATGTTAGTACATGTGTGTTGTCAATTTTTAATGAACGTTATTTTATTCTCTTTCTTTAAACCCAATACTTAGTTTATTGGAATCTGTCCATGTAATTTAAGATAATGTGAAATATATTAAATGAGTAAACAGCCTCTCTACGATGATATATTCCCCTATCATGTATCACAGCATCATGTTTGTGGGTTGGGATCTGAATAGGCTTTGTGTTTGGCTGGCGTAGCTTAACGCCTTTCATAAAAAAGCATTCATTCCTTTTGAAACGTACCGAGATACAGCTTTTGGAGAGAGGGTCGACATCAAAATAAAATAATGAAAATATAATTTTTTTACAAATACAAATATATTTGTCCACACACACACAAAGATTGATCAGCGCCTACCTAGAAGGAACAAGGTCACTATTTTGTATTTGACTAACAAAAGCTGAACGTTGCAGCCCACGCAAAATACACTGTGCTATCGGTTCTGATCATTTCATCTCGTAGGGTCACTTGGTAACAACAAAGCCCTCAGTACAATTGAATACATGAAGAGGTGCATTTTCAGTTCTGGATTCACTTAATACGCAGACACTACACCATTTACCTATGGGGACATTTTCACATATTTAAAAAGGAATAACACGATGTGCATAGTGTCTGTTGAAGCAAGATGGTCTTCGCTTTGACCAGGGGTTATTGATAACTCCTTAATTTGACACCATTCAAAACGCTGAATATTTTTTTTGTTAAGTTTGTAAATAAACGAATGCAAATTCTACACGTGAGATTATATTTCAATTTGAACATAATTACATTGTAATAAAGTTGATACTTTTGTACTATAGGTTTTTGTGGTCAATTTCGGACTTTTTCATTCAATTTGATATAAGAGTCATTCAAATTAGCGAAAAAATCTGCACCGTAAAATGCTTCATTCAACTTGGTATTTCTGCCATTCAAATTCGCACTTAGATTATACAATTTAACACTTTTCTCATTCAAAATAACAACTCGGTTGGGAGCATTCAAATTCGCCACCATGCCGGAAAGCGTCTCTGTCAGCATTCAAATTAGCATGTGGGCATTCGAATTCGTAATAAGCCCATTCAATTTAGCATGTTTAAGATATTTGGACTTTTAATTAATTTACTATGAAATAAATTGTTTTGTAATGCGTGGTTAGGCTTCCTTTTCCGTACTGAGTTCCATTCCATAGGCCTTATAGCTTTCATAATCATGGACTTTAAAAGCTGAATACCCCAACCCTCCCCAAAGAAAAACACAGATACTGTTATGAAAGAAATAATTTTCCTAAATAAATTTATTATTCATTACACCCACATACATAAATTTAACAATATAACATTATTAAATAGATCTTCACTTGAAAATATGAACAATAATTATTGCGTAAACTTTTTAGACCATAAATTAGAGAAAAGTAAGTCAATAATGTTATAAGAAATTGCTAAAATATATGTAGAAATTAAACTGCTGAAAACTGCTTATCCAAAATAGCGAGCCAATGGAGTAAAATGGAGTCAAAATCCTTTGCTTCCACAGATTACCCACACTTGAGCTTGGGGCTCATTACTGTCCTTGCATCTCCATGCCTTTGTGTTTGCTTTAATCCCCCTCCACACCCACTTGCCTCCTTGCTTTTGACTCCCCCAAAATATATGTAGATGAGCTAAACATGAATTCATTCAAAGAAGCTTATATGAATAAAAGAATACATAAAAGCTCATTATGCAATTCGAAAGCAAAATATATACAAAATTAATAAAGAATAACAACCAAATAAAATGTGTTCGACGTAAATTACGAATTCGAATGCTCAATGTGCGAAAGAAAATGCTCTGAAATGAGTTTGAATGATTGAATAACGGTATTGTGCAATCGCATCAACTCCCGTTCTAAATTGAATGACCGTTTTACGAACTTGATCCATTTTTGGCGAATTCGAATGAAATTAGTCTAAACTGGATTGATAATAGTACTAATACGAATGCATGAAATGTTAATTTGAATGCTTAAATGCTTGTACATGGCCAAATTCTTCTTAATTGAATGCACGTAGTATGAATTTGACTGATGAACTTACGAAATTGACCGCAAAAACCTATATTATGAGCTATCCCACCTCTCGCGCGTTCCAGCTCATCCAAATCAACCCTACGTTTCTGGCCGTTCACAAAACCATGTATTTCTATTAAGTAAGCATGACTTGTACTTCATAGACCCCTGTTTGATAAAAAAGAGAATAGTTGCAGTCCTTGAATTAAAAAAAGAAGGAAAGAAACATGCTAACGTGAGCACTACTAACATTTTTTTTTAAGAGAGGGGGACCAATAAAAGGAGAAGGGGATGCGAACAGCCCTGGAGAGAGAGAGGGGGAGAAAAAGAACATATTTACAATATATATTTATATATAACATACAAAATAGTGAATACAACGTTGACAAAGAGAGAAATTGAAGATACGCTCTCAGAAATGAATTAGCAGTTAGTTTAAAACTTTAGCCAGCTGGTTAAACAGGCGAGCCCCACCAGTATCTTGAGAGTGTATGATCCCAATAAAATTTCATGGTGCAAAACGTGTAGTAAAGTACAGTACAACATTAAAATTACGAAATTGTGTTTAACTTCAACAACATAATTACAATGTAAGACGCATTGGTTACTCTGGTAACTGTACTATTATCAAGAAAAGTACAACATAATTACATATTTATTGTCATAAACTTAAACTTAAGTCCAGTCCAAAAATTACTTGGTTTTAATAGAAGCAGAAAAATCAGGCCTACAGATCAAAGAAAGTTTGAGTAAAATCGGACAACTAATAAGAAAGTTATGAATTTTTAAGTGGCATGGAAAGCTAGAGAAACAATGAATATCGCTAGACAAAATTAATAAAGGATTCATGTGCCTTGGAGCAGAAGCCTGGTCAGCAGAGCTCTGAAAAGGTGGTATTCATGTCCATTGTTCAGGGTCATTGTAATCACACACTCACATACACATCATTGGTTCCTGTGTAAAGTTCAAGTTTTGTACAGAGGGTTAAAATTTGACCAAAATCTGGAACCTAACTTTAAAATTAATCATGGATTTAATAAAACTTATTTATGATTTCATATTCAAATCACGTCCAACTAAATTGTACATGATTCAGTTATTACTCATATCAATGACAGTGTTATCTAATATATAGTTTTGGAACTATTAAGGATCAAAAGTGGGAAATGTTTTTTGTAACACCTAGTAGTTGCATCAGTATCGCTTAAAACTAGGAAATATGTCTCGAATGCCAATTCATTTTTAAACATCCTATACTTTGTACAAATACGATTTGACCATGTCGCGGGATGCCGGTCTTGTTTTGACTTATCCATTAAACGCAATGCAAGGCACTGAGAAGCCAATCATTTCCAATTCTGTTCCCTTGAAACAGAAATATATTTCCAAAACTTGTTCCTTGTAGTATATCCTCAATACAACTTATCCATTTCGAAAACAAAATTGTATTTGAATTTGTTTGCATATTACTAACCAAACTGGTGATTCCAAAACCTCACAGCATACACCAATTCTTAAGCGCTATATAATAAACGTTTCCCAATTACTTTGAAACAGTTTCTTTCACAGTTCAATCTCATTAATACATTAATACAGCTATTAATTTGACAGGGCAGTCATGCTCATCGAACACAGCACTTCACAGTGCTTGGTCAAACATCCTCATGTTTCACTTTTTTTTTTTTACTTTGCCTAAGAAGAAAAAATATATTAATCAAGATGTTATTCATAACACCAACGCCAAAAAGTCCTTGGCAACATGAGGCTTTGCTACACAGCATGTGGTTATAGGGTATGTAGGCCTGTGTACTGGGAAATAAGCAACATATTTTAAATCAAATCAATTTAACTGATTTAATTCAAATTCAATTTTTATTGAAATACTGACATAAAATATGTAGGTCTACACCTAATGAAATTCACGACGAACATTTCACAACTATATGAAATATTATGCACTAATGAACATTAACTAATGCATGTGCATATTGAATAATGATAAATAAAATAATTTAAAAACTTCATGAGGTTTTACAAATGGAAACTATTAGATGATTATAATATCATCATGATATGAATAAACGAAAAATGTAACCATGATAAGAATTATCATTTTAATTTTAAAAAAGTAAATTGATATTCTGTAATACATATTTCTTATTCAATTTGATATTCAGTAATATATATTTGATACTAAATTTGATGTAGGTTGGGTCGGTGTCACATCTCCTGCTGGGGATCTTTAGTAATGACCGTCATGAAATGCACAATGTTCCCAACCTTGGCCTTTTGTCACTGTAAAAGCCTAACGAAATATGCAACTCCTACATGGTGTGGGTCAAGAAAACCATTGGTGCCATGATTAGACATCAAATCAGAACATGTTGGTGACAATTATTTATTTTCAAAATGGCCGACTTGAAATACATTTTTTGTTCTTTAATCATTTTCAATCGTAAAATTTGATGAATTATGCTCCTAATGTTTTTTCAGAGTCAAGAAAAGAAAAGAAAAAGGAGACATCATTAGATTTCCATTCTCAAAGCTTCACTGCAAATGGCAGCCAATCACTCTCTATATTCATTAATTAGAAAAACAAATCAATATAATTCTGGAAATTATGTCAATGAATTGTTTTTGCAGTATATGTTGGTACAGGTTCCGCGTTGTGCTTTTTCAATCAACGCTATTTTATTATCTTTATTTAATCCCAATAATTATTACTTTATTGGAGCCATTTCATTACATGTGAGATAATGTGAAATGCATGAAATGAGTAGACATTTTGTCTATGAAAATCATATTTTCCCCCTTATCATGTATCGCAGCATTATACTTGTTGGTTACGATCTCAATAGGCTTTGTGTTTTGCTGGGGTAGCTTAACGCCTTTCATAAAAAGGGATGTAATCCTGTTGAAATGAACCTAGATACAGCTTTTGAGAGAGCGACGTCATCGAAATAAACACAATATAAACTACAATACAAAATTATAAGTTTGCCTATTCTCACACAAAGACTGATCAGCACGAACCTACTAGGAACGAGATCACTACTTTTAGTCTATGGGCCAACGTAGACCCCCTCTCCCCCCCCCCCCCCCCTTAGGCACAATTTTTAGTGAGGTTTTCCTGGAAGCCAGGACCCTCGGCTATCAGAATCTGCCTGTTTGCCATAGAGTTTACTAAAATACCTAATATTTCTAATTCAGAAATTTGAAAAATGTCTGGTAAGCATCTAAATATATGTATTTTGAGTTTTCTGATTGATTGAAACCAAAATCTAGGTCATTTGAAGTCACGGTCATGTCAAAATATGGCCGTTACTATGGAAACGGTACCATAAAAAGTTTATATTTTGGAAAAATATCTAAACTTATCAGTATAAAATAGACAGAGAGGTGTCTACACAATCTTAGATTATAATTTTTCTAGTAGCTAGGACCCTCAGCTATCATAATCTGCCTACTTTCCATAGAGTTCATTTTGGGCGTGGCCGCTAGGGCCGTTACCATGGTAACACATATCGAAATACCTGAATTTAGAAAATACCGTATATTTGTCATTTAGCAGCATAAAATATATGGTAAGGACTCTAATAACATGTATTTCAAGCTGCCCCACTGATTCCAACGACAATCTGAGTCATTTGAAGTCATGGGCGTGTAAAAAAAAAGGCCGTTGCTATGGAAACGGTCCCACAAAATTTGTGGAAAATATCTATGATTTATCAATACAAAAAAGAAAACAACTGTCTGCACAATCTTAACTCATGTTTTTTTTCTGTTAGCTAGGACCCTCAGCTCTCATATTCTTCCTATTTTACATAAAGTTGGTAGTGGGCGTGACCACTAGGGTTGTTACCAAGGTAACACACCAAGGAATGGAATTTTCGAAAATAACATATCTGTAATTGAATATCACAAAAACAAATTATAACCATCTAACAATATGTATACTGGGGTGCCCGTTTGATTGCAAGTAGAATTAGAGACATTCGAAGTCACCGCCATGTCAAAACATGGTTGTTGCTATAGAAACAGTATGATAAAAATTGAATATTTCTGTAACTAATCAACACAAAACAAAGAACAAGTGTATGTACAGCCTAAATTGGTGTTTATCTGTCAGCTAAATCTGAGTCATTGGAAGTCACCGTCATGTCAAAACATGGTTGTTGCTATAGAAACGTTATGGTGAATTAATAAATATTAGTGAAAAAAATCTGTAACTATCCAATGCACTTTATTAAGTAGGGTCTCCACAACCTGAAATTATGTTTTTTTTCCGCTGTACCTTAGCTAGGACCCTGGATATCATATCCTCCCTGACTGCCACGAAGGTGGATGTCGGGCGACCACTCGGGCTGTTACCATGGTAATAAGAGAGAAAATAACAATTATATGTGTATTTGTATAATATTTAGTAAGCATTACATCTATTTCAAGCAGCTCTTTTGAGTGCAAATTTTTGGTGTGCTTCCAAGGTCACAGTCAGGTAAAGCGATTATAATTCTTATTATCCGTTTGATCTCAAACTGACGCCGATATGGTGGGTGTGAGCAGCAGTCCCATTACTATGGCAACGCGCCATCAAAATATTGGAAATTGATTGAAAATGACATATATATTCTGTTTTAACAATAGAAAACACAAAATATTGGTCTTGATATACATATCATAAACTGCCTGAGTTATTACAGTCATAATCCGAATCACTTAAGGCCATAGTAATGTCAAAACAGGGTTGTTGCCATGGTTTTTTTGTTATTACACAGCAGCAATTACGTTGCAAAGACATTTCTTTAACTGTTCGCCGTGTTCGATAGCAAGATGTGGGTGTCCATGTGGGGACCGTTGCAGTAACAACAGCTGAACCTAACTGGTTAGCTGTACTTGAGTAGTTATGCTTCCACCTTTATGCCTTGGCGTTGGGAGGCAATGGAGGCTTAATAGATGGATTCACCTCAGTCACAGAACCTAATGTATTCATAAGATAATAAACTTGTCGGTTTGTAGCTAAACCTGTCTACTTGAAAAAAAAATCTGAGGAGATTGGAATAGAATTTAGCATTTCCCCCCCTAATCCTACCCATAAGAAATCTGCGTGTTCATAAAGGATTAACAGCATGACCAAGGTGGTTAAGGATTTGGACTTCATCAGAAACAGGGCCAAAGAATTGAATTTTGGGTGCCTCATCATAGATCAAGTCCAGGACTAAAGTGCTGATACCTGCCTGGACCTTTTTATATTTGCTAGAAGGTATTCAAAAGATGCACTGAGAAGGCCTGTGGTGCAATTGCAGCTCAGCTTTCTCACGACTTGCATGATTGGGGTACATGTATATTAGCCATGGACTTGATGTGTTGGGGCCCATAAGACCTATAAGTTTACATATTGGTTGCCCTAACAGGTAAGCTGCAGTTCTCTTGGCTTTGGAGGAGATATGGCCAATAGTTTGTGAGATGGTTCCTCTAATACTATCTTGCCTTAAGCATGGTTGGATAAAGGACGGGGGTATATGTTTAGGAGAGTTTAGTGGCTAAATCCATAATGTTGTGAAATTAGTGAACACCAGCGGGTTTGTCTATCTACCTTTTACAGCTTTAAGGCGTTCTGCATCCTTACGTGAACTGAGTATTCTCTTATTAAAACTTGGTTGACTTTCTTACAAGTCTGATATGGTGAGGCACTCTTATCTGGCTTGAATCACAGGCTGAGGAGGTCATGGTGAGGAGATTATCCAACCCTCCCTCGGTTTGGTTTGGCAGAATAAAGTCAGAACTCTCAGGATGGAGATGTAGGTATCATCTATACCTCCACCACTATGTAAGAAGAGAATACATTTTTTGCAATGCTTGAGTAATGTCTCTACGGTTAGGATGAAGATGATGAGTGAATCCTCACTTCACCCAAGAGGGAATTCAAATTTACTTCGCCAAGGCTTTGTTAAATACCATTGGGGTTAGTTAAGTAAGGGAAAATACCGGACGGCCTTGAGGTATGATCTGTGATGGAGTTTATTACCATGGCCAAGAGGGCATCGCCAGGTGGCGCTATTCACTTCAGATTTGTAGAATCATGTCACAATAACAACATACTGGCGCTTAGTATAGTTTCGTATGTAGTTCTGAAGTCTGTCAATGCCTTATTGTATTTGTTCTTCATGGTAACTTTGATGGACGGGTAATCCTCAGCCTCATCCAAAGTAGCGGGTGTTGCTGCAAGAGGACCTCTATCCAAAGGATTCCTAATGGCATCCATTTATAGAACTCCTTGCAGGGGGAAAGTGGGATACATGTAGCTCTCATGTCAACTGGGTGTGGACACTTATGTACCTCAGTCATCATTTTACAGATGACCGTGAACTCAATACCGACACATTAGTTGCAGTTAGCAGAACAGTCAAAAATTAACTTCATAAAAATAATATCATCACCAACATTATATTTCGTGTTGTGAAATCACGGAAATATGCCACTTTTTTCTAAATATAGATTTCTCGATCATAATCTGCCTTAGCAGCGACCATATTTCGATATGATCATTGTCTTAAATGATTAACATTTTCAATGCAATCATTCAGGCTGCTTGCAATGGAGATATCTAGCGTGTCTAGACTGTTATATTGTTTTAAAATAATGTTAACTAAAACAATGCCACTTCGTGAAATGCCAATATTTTAAAGATGCTTTTGGTGCTCACAGCCACAGTACAACACCTACCAAGCAATCAAAGTTAATACTGTAATACGACAACACAGTAGATGAGAGTACAGTGGTACCTTTTCAATATGAAGTGGCTTATGCCATGAATTTTCAGAAGCCTTGCTTATCTTTTTGTACATTTCCATCTTCGTTTGTCATAGCAAGTGTCCTACCAGGAATGAACTTGAGGCCTCCAACCTGGAAAATATTCTTGATCTGGATTTGAACCAATGGGACAGTTACAAATTTATTAACTCAGGGACTTGTTTATAATTCATTATTTAGATACATAAATATCCCTTTCTTAAAAATCAATATTAGCTTTCTTATAATTCTTTTCCTTTAGCAACGGCATATTTTTATATGACTGACCTAAATTCACCCGGCCTTTTGGTGCTCACAGCCACAGTACAACACCTACCAAGCAATCAAAGTTAATATTGTAATACGACAACACAGTAGATGAGAGTACAGTGGTACCTTTTCAATATGAAGTGGCTTATGCCATGAATTTTCAGAAGCCTTGCATATCTATTTGTACATTTCCATCTTCGTTTGTCATAGCAAGTGTCCTACCAGGAATGAACTTGAGGCCTCCAACCTGGAAAATATTCTTGATCTGGATTTGAACCAATAGGACAGTTACAAATTTATTAACTCAGGGACTTGTTTATAATTCATTATTTAGATACATAAATATCCCTTTCTTAAAAATCAATATTAGCTTTCTTATAATTATTTTCCTTTAGCAACGGCATATTTTTATATGACTGACCTAAATTCACCCGGCCTTTGATTACAATTAAAGGCGCCGCACAGTGGGCCAGAATGGCTCCAAAGGGGGCCAAAATTCATATTCACTGAGTTTCACTGAAAATTTAAACTGAGATGATGGGTTTGTGGGAATTCAGACCCGTAGAATCTAATGAAAATATTTTCAAATACGTATGACGTCATTAAAATACCGATTTTTGATTGGCTGCCAAAATCCAATGGAAAATAACATATTTCTCGCATTACAATGATTTTCATATCTCAGAAAATGGATAATGCAATCAATATGCCTTTATATCAAAAGGTGAAAACTGTGTTAACTTAAAGGGGAATAAAAGGCAACAAACATTAGCATATAATCATTATTAAAGAAGGAGAACAGTGTCTCCAAAAGTTGCAGTTTCCTTGCTTGACATTATCCCATGGGGGCTGCCATTTTCTTTACAAAGTAATGTCGGACCAGTTGTATTTGTGAGATACCCACTGACCTATACACTAGCTACCATGACACTCATGATCAGCTGTGGAATGCATGACACTGGATTTTCACGTAATAAACCATTTTTGTAGTCGTGTACATTCAATTGAAGATACTTTTATGTCATATAACCTATTTGTGTCAAGATATTTGGGTCAGCTGTTTCTTTTGTTAAGCAGGATTTGGCATGCACTTGTAAGTTGCTTGGTCTGACAAAGGCTTGTCAATTCTTCAAAGAAGTGACAAAGACCTACAACTGCTCTTAGATCTCACCTGTGCGAGACAATGGGTGTACCAAGATGGCTGCCATTTTCCATGGGTGGCTTTAGTTGTACAATAGCTATTCATTATGCAACATCTTATCCATTGTGCACTGGCGGATCCACCCCCCCCCCCCCTTGGAAGAAAAGTAAGCATTTTGACCATAGACGATCCGCCATTTTCTCGATTGTGCCCCCCCCCCCCCCACCCCTTTTAGAATGAAGACCTTTTTTTGTTTTGTTTTTTCTTGTCAGGGGATTATGGAGGGAAACTGGTCGAACCTACGACCTCCCGATTGTGAGGAGGAGGCGCTACTGACTGAACCAATTCATCGGTAATGCAAATATTGATAAAAATAATAATATTCAGCCAGCTGAAAAATGAGTTATTAAATGAGGTTTTTTAATGAACGAGCGCCCTCTGTAGCCTTGATAATTTTGTTAACTGGGCGTTGTGGCGTGCGCCTGTAATCCAGCTACCAGTGAAAGTTATAAACTGATTCAGCGGACCCAGGTTCGAGACTGAGTCACGTCTTTCGGATGGTGACGTTAAAGGTCGGTCCCAGACGTAAATAATCATATCTGATTGATACACGTCTGTAAAAACCTAATCACACACACACATTCATGACAGGAATTATTTGAAGCCTTATTTGATCAGCCTTTCTTCTACAAATTGGCAACACAAGTATTTTTCTTTTATTGCTAGATTTTTCTTATAAAAAGTCAAGTATCTGAAATGAATATAACTTGACAGAAAATATGTTGAGAAGTTAAAAAGTTGCGAATTTGCATGGAAAAACAGTGATGTTGAACTTTCAATCACGTTGCCAATTTAAGACCTTTAGTGCTTACTTTCCTTTTAAATATTTTCAGCATCAAACGACAAATACTGACGCAACCAAAACGGGCACAGTATGTGAAGAATTTTCTGCACTTTCTGCTCATGTATGTGGTATGTTTTAGGGCTTTGCATCAAAAGTTATTAGGCCAAACCAAACAATGTGGACCCTCTGTCGCGAATGGGTTAAAGAGAAACGTACCTGCATCACAAAGAAGTAAATCTGTAGGTACTATCTAGTTATCAAAATCATATTACTGACTGATAAAGTCCATGTATATTTTAAGTCATCTTGCTCTATTGTTTATACTGTCAGAAGAGTGAAATATTTCGAAAAGCCTTCGCCTTGAAATATTCACTGAAGCCATTGCATTGTGAATTACTCAGAATGTTGGGTCTGTAAAAAATAAAAAGGTAGCGAACATTTTAAAACATTTTTTTTTCGTTGGTGTTGGACAAATTATGATACGAATTATGCTTTCTCCAAAGCCCTATAATTTATTATCCTGTTTACTTCTTATCAGTGTTAATCAAAAGATGGGACCTTGCCGTGTAAAAAAAAAATCATGCGCGCCCCCATGCGGCGGCGTATGATGACAGAGAACTCTTCAGCGGCTGCGCGGTCCAAAATAAACATATATTCCGGGTGATGTGTCAGGGAAAATCGGCTATAACATATAAAGGGACAGAAGGTGGCAGCCAAATCTGGTAGCAGCTTAAAGCTGAGACATCAGGGAAAATGGTGGTAATAAAATTGAATTGGAAATCCGTGGAAATGTAAACGTTTCATATGGATTTATGAAAAACACGAATAATCAGCCTATTTTCTAGGATAATTACCCTATTATACTCACGAAGAAGTGCGTTTCTTTCCATTTTTACCCATTCATACAGTAAAATGAACTCACAGAAATATGTGTGAGCAATTGTAGATGGAAAACTAAAAAACTACATGTTGAAATAACTTATTTATTAAAGGGAGCGACAAGTCGCAATCTATGGGCGCTTTTACAGTTGGCTGCTCCTTTCTTTCTGGATCAAAGTTCAAAGCGACTTCAATTTATCGCGCGCAGCTAATAAAAGTTCGCACATTGACCCAAATTTGAGTAAACAAGATCGCGCGTTCTTTATTCCAGTATTTGAATCTCATTGGTCGGTTGCGTATGGAGGGATTCGAGTTAACGATCGCGCGAGGAATCCGGCAATAACATTCCTTCGGTAGTGCACGATTGGACCTGATTGTATCCGAATTTCCCCGAGTCAGGCCAACTGGTCAGGCCCATGGATTACGACTTGCCACTCCCTTTAAATTGGTTGAATGTTGAATTTTGCGGGTTGAAGTAGGAAATATACATCCTTAATGTACATACCGGAGTTAAATAATTTACTGAAATATTCTTCAAAGTGTCTTTCAACAGGGCATGACAAAAATTAAAAAACACCCATTGCCCAAAATGACTTTTGGCGCACTTTGGATTAGCCCTGGCCCACTGTGCGCCGATTCAATTGTGTATAATTAGATGCCTACATTGTACTTTGTTACATTACAAATACATGGTGGAAGCACTGTGGTATATTGGTGAAGGCCTTTCACTCTCATACGAGAGCTCTTGGATTCGATCCTTGATCGGTGCTTACATCCCTGGGCAAGGGGTTTTGCCCACATTTGTTTTGCTTGACCCAGATGTATGAAATATTTACAAGGCAATGATAGTTACAGGGCAGTAATATTGCTGATGTGGTTATCCTGGGTAAGTAAGATCCATTTATTATTGTCTATTATTCTAAAACTCTGATGTTTCTTGGTGCCTTACCATGGTAGCTACCTTGACAGTCTCACCCACAACCAACTTTGTGGCTACTATAGGAAGCTTTCGATTATGATACACACTTAGAAATAAAGGTACAAAGTTGTACCTTTTAGGGTGCAACTTTGCACCATTATTAGGGTGCAATCTTGTACCATTTAGGGTTCAATATTGAACCCTTTTTCCCGATAAAAAGGGTGCAAACTATTGCAACACTGGCAGCACATTTTTCGGTGCAATATTGTACATTTCCAGCACCTCACAGGGTGCAACATTAAGCCCTTTACCCCCATAAAAGGGTACAATTTTTCGCCTTACAGGGACCCTTTTGGGCACAAAATTGAACCCTTCCAAACCCTCCATAAATTACCAGTTAATAACAGTCGTTTCAACTCTGATTTGTTAAATGAAAGTCTATGTACACTCTGTACATCATTAGATATTGGTGATGAATATCATTATTTGCTTGTTTGCCCATTTTTTATTAATGAAAGAAAACTGTACTTGTCTGATTTTAATATAAATAGGCCAAATACAACAGTAATGGCGGAAATTATTCTTACAAAAAATGCTTGCATCTTAAAGGGAAATTAACCTCAGCGTATGAATTAGCTTATTTTGAATGGTGTAGTATATGCATCTTATTTGATACATGCAATTTCATGTAAAAACACAAGATATAGATATAAATCACTATTTTCCAGCCAAGTTATCGTCTGCTAGCAATAATAAGGGGGCTGCCATTACTTTATGTGCACACGAAAATATTTTTCATCCCAAGTAAAATTTCCTTCATCGTTAACTTGTAATTGATTTTTAGAGGACAAATATATATTAGATATAGTCTCGTATTCTGAAATGTAAGTTTAGTTTTATATATTTTTTAAAAGGTCTTAATTTGTTCATAAAAAACATACTTTCTGTACGTGGAGACGGAGAATTGACGTCAAGGACGGAGACAATCGTAACAATACCAAAACAAAGCGAGGAATCTGCATTACAGGATGGCTATTAGAACTCATGGGTCGTCAATTATCTAGGCCCATGGCCAATAACAATCGTAATAAAATCAGAACAAAGCGACGTATCTGTTGTAAAGGTAGGCTATTATCAATGCATATGGTGCCTAATGATCCGTGTCAAGCACAAAATGGCAGCCTCCATGGAAAGACGTAGCAGACAATACCGCATCTAGAATATCACGTGGGGTTAATTGTCCTTTAAAAAGCTTGTTAAATTTGTTAAAATTATTATGCAGCAATTTACATGTAAATCAAAAGAGGATGGAGTTGTTGATGTTGTACGTGACAATCAAAGTCAGGTAGTTACACGTAGTGGTAGAATAGTTAAAAACCCTATACGTCTAGTACTTTAGTTGTATTTACACTGTATATATATATATATTTTTTTTTTATTGTTGTTTTTGTTGTTTTATTATGTTTCGTTGAGAAATGTTGTTTCATATGTAAACTATATACCCATGTACAAGTATTCAATATACCATTTATATTATTGTAAATATGTTGTGCTCTCATACCCCGAGAGGGGGTCGATAGAGTGAATAAAATCTTATCTAAATCTTATCTAAATCCATTTCGTTTGCAAACACAGATACTGAAGAAAAAAAAAAGAGATTTATACTTTTCCATTAAGTTAAAGCAAAACTGAACGAGCTGTATTTAATAAGGTATATAAACATATAAGCATCTGGTCTTTGATATTTTATATACATGTTCATGCGCAGTACTGTAGCTGTAATGAGAATACATGAGGTTAAGATGCACTTTGAATGACAATCCCAACTTAGCAAGCCCTTTTTTACAATAATAAAAAAGTGAATAGTTCTATATAAGGTGGCTTTAAAATAGTTCACAAACAGTGACAAGCAAAAAGCTTTGTTTCATCACTACATTATCAGGTAATAATATTCTCAAATTTGATTAGCATTTTTGGTGGATGGGATAAATACTTCTGTACAGTCCCACATATAAAAAATGCATAGCAAATTGCTATGCGACACCAGGAATTGATTGTTAAGATTATCATTCTCAGTGGCCTATACACTATAATGGCCAGTGAGTACAACATAAGCAAGCAGGATTACATACCTTCGTCTCAGTTAAAATTTAACAATAAAAGGTATATGAATTGTAACAAGTACAACAAATCGTTAATCATCACTCAAACACATTATTATGATTCGCAAACGAGTGATGCACTAAGAAAGGAAAAAACAGTCATAACAGAAACAGTGTATATAAAATTCAGTAAAATTCAGCTCTCCATTTCTAAAAACATACCGGTATTTCTGTATTATATCTGCAAGTATGATATATTACATACATGTATGGTGTATACACGTGATATACTTTTCATTATACATGTACATGTGTATTTCTTTTACAAGATATATTTTGTGTGTGTTTAGCTGTACATTGCTTCAGAAAAGAAGACAAATTGAGTAAATACTGACTCTATGAAACAGAATTCTAACCAATGAATGCATAGTCATTAAGGTAATCTAAAACAGATTGTTCCATGTATACTTCTTCCATTAACAATTATGAAATGCATTAGGCTTTTTAACTCTAAAAGGGCCGGGTGGTGGAATCCCCCCCCCCCCCCCGCCCCAAGACGTTTCTCGCGATATGTCTGCAACGCGCAAAGCAGTTTCATGACTTTTTTTTTTCGAATCTCACGCATCTTTTGAGACCAAATTCGCGATGTCAGGACATGCGGTTCCGAAGTTACGCAACATTTCGTACTTGCACGTCAGACCGAAAATTGCTCAAAAACGTGATTTCATGTATAATTTCGGTTACAGCCCTATAGCTAGAAGGTATGATAGTTAGCGGGTCCGATAGACCGACACCCAATAGATAGAAGGTTCGGTAGACCGAATCGGCGGAGGGTCCGATAGTCCGAAGGTTCGATAGATCGAATGTCCAACAGGGTCCGATAGTCAGAAGGTCCGATAGACAGAAGGTTCTATAGACTGAATCGGCAAAAGGGTCCGATAGTCCGGAGGTTCAATAGGGGTCCGATAGTTAGAAGGTCCGATAGACCGATAATAACATTACAAAAGTAAAATAAGTGGATACAATAAGTTTTTAATAGTTTTATATCATAAAAGGAAAAGAGTAATACATTATCTTCTACTTTGAGTATTGTAATAAACCGAGGCGCTATAGGCCCACCCCGCCCCCCCCCCCAAAAAAAAAATGGGGAACTTATTTTAAAGTTTTGTTTAAATTTTGCCGATTCGGTCTATAGAACCTTCTGTCTACTGGACCCTCTCTTACATTCGGTCTATCGAACCTTCTATCTATTGGGTATCGGTCTATCGGACCCGCTAACTATCGGACCTTCTGGTTTTAGGGATGACCCCATAATTTCAATAAAAAATGTGTTTTGAGCCAAAATTTACAAATTTATATTTTTACATTTGCTGATTGAAATTAAATTATTTTATGCTGTTTATGTTGCGAAAGTGTCCCCGACAAATTTCATCCAAAAAAACCCAAAAAAAGGTAAAAAAACAAAGAAATACATAAATTTTAAATACAATAAAATACATAATAAATTTTGATATCAAATTTTGTTCAAGTATATTTGCTAAGAATACTGTAAAGAGTGTCTAGACCCATAATTAACATATTATGAGCTTTATTTAATGACTTAGAGCAAAATTTTGATTTCATGCATAAATTTGCAATGTGGAATTTTTTTCGGAGCATTTAACTATACAGTTTTGTATATTACGTTGTGGACGATGTACGTGCCGATGGGGGGGGGGGGGGGGGTTGGATGGTTACAGCCCTATAGCTAGAAGGTCCGATAGTTAGCGGGTGAACGAATGGTGGCGTGCGCGTCAACGCTACCCACGTGCCTTTCAGAAGAAGCCCATGTATTGAGCCTATGCAATGACAGAATCCAGTAGTCAAGGAGTAAATACATGAATTAAAAAATAATATAATTTTGGAATTTCCGTCAATAATTGTTATTAAAATTAATGTTAGTACATGTTCCGTGTTGTCAATTTTCAATCAACGTTATTTTATTCTCTTTCTTTAAACCCAATACTTGGTATTGGAATCTGTCCATGTCATTTGAGATAATGTGAAATATATTAAATGAGTAAACAGCCCATCTACGAAAATGATATATTCCCTTATCATGTATCACAGCATCATGTTTGTGGGTTGGGATCTGAATAGGCTTTGTGTTTGGCTGGCGTAGCTTAACGCCTTTCATAAAAAGGCATTCATTCCTTTCGAAACGTACCGAGATACCGCTTTGGAGAGAGCGACGACATCAAAATAAAATAATAAAAATATACTTTTGTCCACACACACACATAGATTGATCAGAGCCAGGAACGAGGTCACTATTGTATTTGACTAACAAAAGCTGAACGTTGCAGCCCACGCAAAATCCACTGTGCTATCGGTTCTGATCATTTCATCTCATAGGGTCACTTGGTAACAACAAAGCCCTCAGTATAATTTAATACATGAAGAGGTGCATTTTCAGTTCTGGATTCACTTAATACGCAGACACTACACCATTTACCTATGAGCACATTTTCACATATTTAAAAAGGAATACCACTATATGCATAGTGTCTGTTGAAGCAAGATGGTCTTCGCTTTGACCGGGGATTATTTGATAACTCCTTGATTTGACACAATTCAAAACGCTGATTTTTTTTTTTTTTTTTTTTTTTTTAAGTTAGTAAATAAACGAATGCAAATTCTACAGGTGAGATTATTTTTCAAGTTGTGGGTAATCCATTGAACATAATTACGTTGTAGTAAAGTTGATACTTTATACTATAGGTTTTCTCCGCCAACTTCGTAAGCTTTTCATTCGTTTTGATACATGGGTCATTCAAATTCGCAAAATACCGATGTAGGCTTGAGAATGTCATTCAAAATGGCACTTCGTTCATTTGAATGACTTCTTTGGTCAATGGAATTTGCACTTGTATCATTCAATTTAACAACCGGTTACAAATACGCAGTTTGCATTCAAATTCGTCAACGCTAGCAAATCGGACGTCCGGATCATTCAATTTCACACCTGGTCATTCAACATAACAAAGTTTTCATTCAAATTCGCCTATCATTACAAACATATGGTATGTGCACATTTTTCTCAACTCACCTATAAAAAAGTGAGCTTTATTCTTTATCAATATCCGGTGATTTGTTTAAGAAATACCACCTAAGGGTCATGGGTATCGACAGGCGGGGGACAGGGGGGACATGCCCCCCACCTCACGATTAGGATGGTGATTGTGATTATGACCGTGGTGGAAAGACTACATAATTATAATGTACACAAATATAAATGGTCCAAAAGAGATCATGACCGGCGAATAAATTTTCAAAAAAAAAAAGGAACAAATAAACAAACATGAAAATAAAGCGATGTCCCAGCATGCAATGTCCCACACCACACACTTTGCTAATTCTACATGTCGGTGATGTGACTAGGTATAAAAAAAAATTATATATGACCGTTCAGTTGCTAAATAGTGTTGATTTAGTGGGTATACAACCTTAGTGGGAGCAAGTGAAATGTTTGCTGCTCACTATACCGTATAATTTAAAATGAATATAGCGCGGAACGAAGCTAGCGGATTTATATGAAGATTGGGTGAGATTAATACGATTAACGTGTTTATTTTGTCTGCAAAGCGTGTGAAGTTGTATGCAAAGATATTGATTTGAATTCACGGAAGGTGTTATTACGTAATCGCGAATCGTCTCGCTTTGATTTGAATGAAAATTCTCCAAAGACGAAACACGTTTTAATTCGTATGCAAACAAAATGTTTTTGAATGACAGTTTTATGAAATCGAATGCTAAAAAACAAATTTGAATGATAAAACACATCTACGGTGGCAGAATTGGTGAATTTGAATGCACATAAAATGAATTCGTGTGGCCAGCTTACGAATTTGAACGAGAAATCCTATTTTATGAGCTATCCCACCTCTCGCACGTTCCAGCTCATCCAAATCAACCCTACGTTCCTGACCGTTCATAAAACCATGTATTTCTATTAAGCATGGCTTGTACTTCATAGACCCCTGTTTGATAAAAAAAGAGAATAGTTCCAGTCCTTGAATTAAAAAAGAAGGAAAGAAACATGCTAACGTGAGCACTACTAACATTTTTTTTAAAGAGAGGGGGACCAATAAAAGAAGGGGATGCGAACAGCCCTGGAGAGAGAGAGAGAGGAAAAAAAGATTTTATGAACTAGTAATAAAGGTGGGCGAGATAAGGAGGGCGGAATAATTGAACTACCAGCAACTAAAGTCCTATTTCTTACACGGATATTGCAGGAGCCTACAGGAGGATTAAAATTCGAAAAGCCAGTCCGCATTCACTGCTTGCTAAGAAAACCAATTTATATAACAATCGATTACAAAAAAATCAAAATATAGGGTAATATACATAGAACATAGGATAACATTACTAACTTTCCAATATTTGGGTTTGAAGCTTTATAAAGTATGGGAGTCTCAATGATTAATTAAAGGCTGCAAAAAACATGAATGTTTATTATTTATCATTTCCTACACAAAACCTAACTTGGACGAAGTCGCGAAAATCTTGGGTGTATAATACGATGGTCGGCTATGAAGACGAATGTCTCGGATGAAGAATACGATAGGCGACTGCGACGCTGAGCAGTCCGAACATAGAGGAAGACTACGATGACGACAAAAGTGACGTGAAAAGCAACCTGCTTGACAGGAACTCTAATGACAGAATGATAAGTAAATGATGGCATGGGAATATTCAAACAGATTATACCAAGACCCAAAAAGCAAACAAACAAATCAGAACAGTGTTTTGTAATAAATTCGGCTGTTTTTCATGAAATCGATGTCGTCTGAAACTGAAACATTCCTCTTTTCTGTCACCGTAAAGTAATGTATACATACACATGTTTATTTATACTGGATTTTTTTTCTTTCTTTTTTGGCAATTAATGACACGTCAGAGGTACTTCACATACGATATATGCATATATACTGAAACTTCTCAATCACATTTTAACCTTTCATCCATGATGGTTTCCCCAAATGTGGCCAAACAGGAAAAGATATTCAAATAAGTGTTATCGGAAGTTTAAGGTAAAAGTTGAAATCAGAGAATTTTCAGTTTCCCCCAAAATATTCACTCTTTAAGCTAGGATGAAAACTTTCTCCCATTTATGGTAACGGAATGACACCCATATTGCAGTAGATTCAGACACGCTTCCTGTACATACTGGTTTGATACATATGTCTCATACCTTTGAAAACATGTTGCGTACACACACACAGACACACAATTATAATGAACGTGAATGCATGAGACTCAAATTGAACAATGTATTTATTTCATCATAATCATTACATTGTACAAAATATTTAATAAACAGCAAAAGAATGTCATGTGATATTAAACATGCAATGTGCAGATTCTGAACAAGATGGGAACAAAGTTGTATTTTTTTCAGTTTCTTTTAATTCAAGGATTTGGCTATTTAGAACAATTAAAGCGATATTTATTAGTACAAATCTAATATTAGCTGATTCTGCCCTTCTCATGTGGAATTACATCGCTTTCTTTTTTATTTTTATTTTTGTTGAAAAAAAAATATTTTTTACAAATTCAGTTTTCATTTCAGAGAAAGCTATCAACTATGATCATTTAGGATTTATTAATTTTTGGATTTAGCATCTTTTGGAATGAAACATCGAAAAATTCCTGCCTTTAGAAAAGTTGCGAAATTCGTTACCATTAGATTTTTCTTTTACTATCAACAAATAAAAATCTGAAAAAAAATTAAAATATACTTTTCTCGTAATAGTGATGTGCTTCGTGTTGAATTCCAGTTATTACAATCGACTGAAGTTTCATTCCAAATATCTTTAAGGAACGCTAGTTTACGGCTATACACTGCCCTACGCTGGGACCCTTCCATTCCGATAGCTGCCCGCATAGGTTAATACATGTTTGTTCAAGTTTTAGTAGTTTGCCGTTGTAGGACTTTATATCTTTGTCATATGAAAAATTATTTTTTACCTTTCTCTTGTTTGATATTTAACGCGAGTAGGGGAAAAGAATTTAGAGCAGCTTAGTTATGCTAGTATCTTGCTTGTTATTTTCTGAAATCAAGGAAATCTGACAAAAACTGTACATTACCGTTAAATCACTGGATATTATTCTACGTCCCAGAAAAAGTCAACAGTTGGGAACAAAAAAAATCAATATTAAAACATATTTGCAGGAAATTTTCATATTTTTTTTGGCCAGCTTAGATGGGCTCCGTATGATTTCCGTGCGGAGGCTGCGGAGACTGCACGGCAATTGCACTGAAATTGCACGATTTCCGTACAATGTCTGAGCAGCCTCTGTAATACGGGTTTGCCCCGGCCTGCGCCGAGGGCAAATACAAGAAATGACATGATGCCCGTAGATCATGTAGATAATCCGAACACAAACACCGTAGCCCGAAGCCACCAAAGATGCCTCAAATATCGCTCTGAAAAATCTTAGACAAACTTAGCCTACGCAGCCCAGGGAAAATGTAAATTAAGCATTAGGGGGAGAGGGGTGTACTGGGACGCGGGGGAACTGGGAAACCACCCCTAATAACTAACCTTTTATAAATTAGTTTGAACCCTACGAAAGGTCTTAACTATCAATGTCCACAAATACATCCACCTCTATACTGCGATTTTGCTTATAGGTTTAATTTTCACTTCTTTCCTTTTTTTTACCACTTTTTCTATTTTCCTTCATTTATTGTCAGATATTTTATAAGTATACCACTTGGCTATAGTGAACACCCCTCAGACAGCATATAAGTCTTATATGACCCTATAATTTTCAATATTATTTTTAGGGATAAATACCAACACTTCTTTTTTGCAGGCATTTCTTGTTGGGTTTTTTACTATTGGGGCGAACTGGGACATCTTACTTTTTGTGTATGTAAGGAAAATTTTATCAGTCAGAATCTATAGACATATTACATGAAAATGTCTTTGGGTCCTACATAAAAATCGTAAAAATTCATATCGGCCATTCCTTTTTAGAGTTCATTCATACTACTTCAGACAAACTTTTATGTAACAAAAAGGAATGTAAAAGTATTATGAACAACTATTTATTTTTGCCAAAAACCGTCGAAATATAGTTTCAAATTTACAAAACGCTCATCATTTCATCCAATATTTTGTGTTAATGGGCATGAATCTTTAAGTCAACTTTAAAAGTGACTTTCAAGCAAGATTTTTTAAAGTGATATATCACTTCTAACATTCCCAGCACTTATTTTAGACAACTGCCAGAAAAAAAAATATTTTAGCATTTTCAAGACTTTTGTCCCATTTCTCCCCGACTGTCCCACTTCACCCCTATTTCTATCCCAGTTCACTTCCGTGGTGTCCCACTTCACCCCATTCAAGTGCCCCATTTTTAATGATTATTTGCATGAAAACTAAATATAAAGGGATTGTGTCAAATACCTTGTTTTGTAGCCTACTAATGATACTATTTACCATGTAAAATGGAGAGGCTACAATTAATATTTTAGAAGTTACAAAGCAAAGAGTGCCAAATCACGATTTTTGTCCAACTTCACCCTGCTCTCCCTTATGGGCCAGTCACAAATCAGTTGCGATGCGTCGGCGATGGGTAAAACCCAGGAAATTTTAACAAAATCTTGAGACAGATCTCACGATTTTGCACCCGTCGGAGGCGCTCTCCGGACGCCTGCGGCTTGTCGCAGATTTTTTAGGCATCGCCACACCCGTCGCGGTCCCCAACTTTGAACTTAAAATTTTAAGATTGCTCGCAAGATTTTTCACCCATTTTGGGCATCCCAGACATAATCTCCGATGCCCTACGATGACCTCCGATTAATCGGAGGCGTCCTTCGAATAATCTGAGACTAGTCGCAAGATTCTGTGTGGGATTGGAAATTCAGGTTGAGATTCAATGTCTGCGAGTAGTCTCCGGCGCCCTCCGACTGAATCGGAGGCGCCCTGCGACGATTCGTACGCTTTCTGTGATCGTCTCCGACGAATCGTACGGTGGAATCGTAGTAAATCGCCGTGTATATAAGGGCGCCTCCGACCGGAACGCTAAAAGTTTGAGACGCTCTTGCTGCAGGAGGCTGTGACAGAAGATTTTGAAGATTTTGATTTAAAAGAAAAGACGCTCGCAGATATCGTCTCCGATCCCCTCCGATGCAATCGGAGGCGATCGGAGGCTAATCCCACGATTTTTCGACAAGACCGGGTCAAAATCCTTGAAAAAATCTCAGACAATGTGACTGCTCCACTTTTTTTAGGATTATTGCTAGGATTGTTCAAGCCCAGGTAGCAAGCCCATATGGGGATCATGTAGGCCCCATATGGGTTTGCATATGGGTCCCACATGGGAATGCCCATATGGGCCCCATAAGATTTTGCACCCAAGACCCATGTGGGTCCCATATGGACCATCCCAGATCGCCAATATGGGTTCGGCCTCGGGCCCATCTGGGTATAAATGTGGGCAATATGTTGGTAAAATATGGGCTATCCCATGTGGGTATTATATGTGGGTTCCCATATGGGTCCCACATGGGAATGCCCACACGGGCCCCATAAGATTTTGCACCCAAGGCCCATGTGGGTCCCATATGCGCCATCCAAGATCGCCAATATGGGTTCGGCCTGGGGCCCATCTGGTTATAAATGTGGGCAATATGTGGGTAAAATATGGGCTATCCCTTATGGGTCGCACACGGGAATGCCCATAGTGGCCCCATAAGATTTTGCACCCAAGACCCATGTGGGTCCCATATGGGCCATCCCAGATCTCCAATATGGGTTCGGCCTGGGGCCCATCTGGTTATAAATGTGGCCAATATGTGGGTAAAATATGGGCTATCCTATATGGGTATTATCTGTGGGTTCCCATATGGGTCCCACATGGGAATGCCCATACGGGCCCCATAAGATTTTGCACCCAAGGCCCATGTGGGTCCCATATGGGCCATCCCAGATGGCCAATATGGGTTCGGCCTGGGGCCCATCTGGGTATAAATGTGGGAAATATGTGGGTCAATATGGGCTATCCCATATGGGTATTATCTGTCGGCTACCATATGGGTTCCACATGGGAATGCCCATATGGGCCCCAAAAGAATTTGCACCCAAGGCCCATATGGGGCCAATAAAGGCCGTCCATATGGCTAATATGGGTTCAGCCTGGGGCCAATCTGGGTATAAATGTGGGCAATATGTTGGCAAATACTAGGCTATCCCATATGGGGCCCCATAGTATTTTGCACACAAGGCCCATTGGGGACCCATATGGGCCATACCCGATGGCCCATATGGGTTTAATCTGGGGTCCATCTGGGTAATATATGGGAACAGTATGATTGATCCCATATATTGTGTTCCCCCATGGGCCCCCTCATGGGCCCGAAATAATTTAGGAACTGAGATTTACAATATGCCAATTTTGGTCTATTCATTCGATACAAGGGGACAACTCCTAAATCGGTTTTAAGGAAAGTGATGGGACACAAAGACTACTTGATCATGCAATCATCATCAGCCTCTCACCACAGCTATGCCAGTACAAAAAAACAACAACATTAAAATGAAAAATGGGGGGTACTTGAAATATAAGTTGCCGGTGACCTGCCATGCAACCTGTGTACATACATGTATGTCACAAATAATGAGTATTGCCTGTGGAATTTTGTCTTGAAAACAGACCTGTTTGCGCGGTCAACGAATTTTCTGAGCATGCCTATATATGAAGTACCCCCACCAAACTCATTCACGCTGACATGTATTCACTTATTGCTACATACCCAATAAATTTACTCCAGAGTAGTAATTAGTAAACAAAGAAGCTTGACTGGGGAGGAATTTTTAATTTGTAAACAAATCTTTCGGCTTATTACTCCCAGTGTTAAAGATCGTATGCTCGATCTGTAATGAAAAACACAAGTCAGAAAAAATTGGAACCAGAGTAGTAATTAGATTATCAAAGTATATAAACATTTTTTTATTATAAATATGCATGTATAAATGATATTTTCATGAAACAAAAATTTTACTTTTAAGTTGGGAATAGGCAACGACATACATGTATTTTATATTGATCTGCAAATATATTTTCATTTATTCGTACATGCCCATGAAATTTACTCCATAGCAGTAATTAGATTTCCATGAAGTACCCCATAAATCCAATTCATGCAATTATGTATTCACTTATTTCTACATAGGTTTACCCATTAAATAGTAAGTAATCATATTTCAAAGTAAACATTTTTAATATTAGAAATTAATACTGTGTAGTTGGTAAGGAATTAATCCAAGTCCCTCGTATAGGACTAAAAGATTTCTTTCCCCCGGTTGCTTGCTTACAAACATACGCTAACTTGCTTTCTTAGCTGTCAGGTTAAATAAATTATCAATCAATTAACCACCATAATGTTCATCTTACAAAAAGAACTGGAGATTTTTCATTTTAAGCTTGGGGATATGCAACGACATACATTATTGAAGTGAAATGAGCTTAGGAGTCTACCATTAAAAATGATAATGGGATTTTGATGGAATAATTTCTCATACAATTCATTTTGTGACACATCACATGGTATTGGAAGTGTGTTTAGATACTGTAAGTACAATTTCTAAAGAACAGCCTTGGCAACACACTTAAAACAAACTTAAAAGAAAAACACATTGTGAAAATAATAAATAATGGAATATTGTATTGGTTAGGTAGTTTATATCACAGCTCCTTCTCACTATTGAAAAAAATATGCATCTGTTCGGAAGGGTCGACTCCGGATTATAGCTTGCCACTACATGTGTCATGGTTAAGGCGAAACCCCGAAACAATTTCACACTATCCATTTTTCGCCATTAGTTCCTTCATAACGTGCAGGCTAGTGGAGTTCAGTGTCAAGCCCCATGAGTTTAGAATGTTCTTTCAGAAATGCATGTATCTTATCACAAACAGCTGAGTAAGTAATATTTTAATACCCAAAGGCCTAGTTGGCGAATTCATCAAATAACAGAACGGCGGTCAGAAGTAGAATGAATTGATATTATATACAATAGACTTTCTCCTCCAGTTGTTATCTCAGGCCTCCTTCACCATGCATACATTAAAGATGATTAATATGCAGTATTTGTTATTACAATCACATCATGCTATCCAAACGATAAGGTTAAACAATAGTTGTTTCCATCTGGCACTTCCTTATAATTATCCAAATTACTGGTCAACATCTAATGAAGCTGCGGTTTTTGTTCATCAGTTGATTGTGCATTCCCCCATAGTTGAGATGCATACACGACCAGGGCATATTGAAAGGAGTTTTCATAGTATTCATAGTAAACATTTCTTCAGTTCCGAATACTGCAAACATTTTCCTGCAGGTACTACTTATGGTACCTTATTCCCATATGATACCCATTTGGGAAAATATATATGTTTCCCAGATAGGTTTGCCCAGCTTACTCCCATGTGATACCCATATGGGCATTTACATGTCTTTCCCATTTGGGTGTGCCCAGCATATTCCCATATGATACCCATATGGGCATTTACATGTCATTCCCATATCGGTTTGCCCAGTTTATTCCCATTTCATACCCATATGGGTTTTTACATGCCATTCCCATATCGGTTTGCCCATTTTATTCCCATATGATACCCATATGGGCAAATATATATGTTTCCCAGGTGGGTTTGCCCAGCTTATTCCCATATGATACCCATGTGGGCAAATATACATGTTTCCCAGATGGGTTTGCCCAGCTTATCCCCATAATTATAATACCCATTTTGGCAAAAATATATGTTTCCCAGATGGGTTTGCCCAGCTTACTCCGATGTGATACCCATTTGGGCATTTACATGTCTCTCCCATTTGGGTTTGCCCAGCATATTCCCATATGATACCCATATGGGCATTTACATGTCATTCCCATATCGGTTTGCCCAGTTTATTCCCATTTTATACCCATATGGGCATTTACATGTCATTCCCATATCGGTTTGCCCATTTTATTCCCATATGATACCCATATGGGCAAATATATGTGTTTCCCAGGTGGGTTTGCCCAGCTTATTCCCACATGATATCCATATGGGCATTTACATATGTTTCCCAGATGGTTTTGCCCAGCTTATTCCCATATGATACCCATATGCTCATTTGAATATGTTTCACAGATGGGTTTGCCCAGCTTATTCCCATATGGTACCCATGTGGGCATTTACATGTCATTCCCATATGGGTTTTCCCAGTCTTTTCCCATATGGTTCCCATATGGGCTGGCCCAAGTAGATCTCAAAATGGGTTAACCCATATGGGTCCCACAAGGGATACATATGGGATTTATATGGGTTCCCTTTTGCCCAGATGGCCCAGATGGCCCGGATGATGCCCATATGGGCCCCACATGGGCCTGTTACCTGGGAGGATTCTTTATTTTCTACGACGACCCCCGGCCAAAATTAATCCCCGACAGATCGCCGACATTGTGACTGGGCCATTACTGTGAAATTGGGAACTAGAAGTCATGGGGGAAACCGGTTGGTTTGAGACAAGTAGTTGACCAGAAATCATGAATTGAAGGATTCATTTCTTCCTGTAGTTGATTACTGCCAGATAACTTATTTTCATGATCCAAAACTTTTGAGACGACTTTACACAAAAACAAAGGAGCAAGAATTTCTTTCGCACCGCTTCTTCTTACTGATCCATGACGTTTCCATTCAAAATATGAATTGTACAAGGTATCGTTTGAATTTAAAAGATTTATGTAATCAATGAATTCATCAAAGTTTTTAAAGTCTTGTAGATGTATGAACGAATTTGGGGGTGCAACGCGCTCGTAATCTTCCCTGGGTGGGCCATAGACGATGGGTACAATATTGTGGTAAAGAGAGTTCCACCAAAACTTTTCAGTGATGTAGTCCCTACATTCGCTGTTTTCCAATGCGAGGTAAAACTTGTAAGTAGATATGCGGTTCCAGCAGTCATCTGAATTCCTATCACAACGTTTATTTCCACAAGCGCCAAACATAACAACGCTGACGTGCTTTGCGAGTGTTTTCACAAAGTCATGACGCCTCCAAAAAGCTACTCTACAATTGGATGCCATCCAGACCACCAAACCATTTTTCTCCTTGGCCCAATTTCGATTTTCCTCAGGAGATATTTGTGGACGGCTGTCATTGTACGTACCATAAGGAGCATATATCGTTGACGTCGGCCTGTATGACATTGTGTAGTTGTACAAGTATTCGTAATCACTGGGTGGTATTGCATTTCCACCAGTATGTCGAGGACTCTCTAAGGAATAGAAAACCCAGGCTTGATTCGACGGGCGCCTCCTGTGCATTTCAGCCCAATTCCATCGCGATTTGTGAAACAAAACTACCGCGTCATTATTCGCCATTGTCTGGAAGTTTTTATCTTGGACAAAACTTATCCCACATTCAAGCCCTGGGCATTCAAATTTTTCCGGCGTTTGGGGGTTTCTGCTGCCTCTCCAGACCTGAACCTGACGGTAACAAGGTGTCTTATTTTCAGATTGTTTAATGGTTTCGTTTTCTAGGCCGGAAGAAATCTCCCGGTAAGCTTCTGGTTGAAGCTTTGGGTTTGCTCCCAAGCTGGTATTCCGTAACACGTACGAAGCTATCGGTGGTGCTCCGTAGCGATCTTTCTGTTCGTAGCGAATAAATTTGTAATTTTCAGCATTGTACATTACTGCAACGCTAACACATGTTATCACTGTGATGCAAAATGGTATCAGTCGTTTGCCTTTGCTCTCCTGCATCATTTCCAGAATGCTGGTTTACATAAAGTCATCAACCAGATACAAGGCGACAATGGTACACAAATAATGTAGACAATTTTTGACGATATCGACATAAACGTTATTTTCGAAATATATCTGATAGTGAAATAACATATAAGCCTTGCAGTGGTTCTTATTATAACAAGGCTTGATTTGCTCGAAATGTTTCAACCAGACATATAACGGACCAACTCCTTCAGGAACTTGATTTATATATACCTGTAATCAGAGTCATACCAACGAGCTTTAAAACGAATAGTACTTAGTCCCGTACCTGAGGACAAGCGGAAACTGTAGTAGTACAATTCGGTCGGTCGAGAGGTCGAGAGGTATCGTCTGTATCACATAGAGGGGGTTAACCTAGCGAGAAAAAAAAAACGTTCAGGCTTTTCATTTACATAGAAATGGTATGTGAACAAAACCATGCTAGGAAATTGACGTCTGCCTGGCATTTTGGCACAAACCAACATTTGCGAGTTTACAAAATTAGTCAAAGAGTGAAATAATGTCAATATTCATAGTGTCATTCGATCAAACACACCGTCACCCACAATTTTATAAGATAAATTCATATCGACTTTGTGAAATTATCATTTTGGCTGATATTTTCTGTGTGTTCTTTGTCATAAGGACTCCATATTACCGACGTTTTCTCTACATTCCAAGCCTAATGCTACTAACATGCAATATTATTTTTTTTTAACAATGTCACAAGCATTGAAAAATAGGTATTTATTATTGATAATAACACTTACATCAAAGAAACCGATTAGTAGTGTAATACTGGGGATAAGAAAAAAACAATGACACATAATACATTAATTTATTTTCATTTTTTACATTAAACAATAAATTATCTTAAAGGAAATCCTGAATCCTGATTGATTGAAGCAATTTTATGCTCATTTACTATTCTATAGTGGTAAAATTTATCCCCATTGGCCAATTGCCCAATGTCGGTAAGATTGATCCCCTTTGACCAATAGGCCAACCATGTCATGAAAAGTAGTATATTTCATCTGCTTTGATTAATTGCCTAAATCCAGCATTATTTATTATAGCTTTCCCTGGTCAAATTCATCTAAAGAGCATTCAAATTGATGCACAAACGCTCGGTATTATTTGAATGTCAGTTATCATCAAAATCAGCATTCAGTTGTCTTGAAATGAACATTCAATTTTAATTTGGAGGGGTAAGTGATCGCTTGCTTTCGTCACGCATTTTGAGAGAACGAGCATTCAAATTTGAATTTTATCGAATGAGCGTTCAAATTCACGGGAGCTTCGGATCGCGAACATTTAGGAATTCGAATTCATCAATAGGCAAGTATGATTGCGATTTAAGCATTGATTTAACAATTCCCTCTTTCCCTTTGAATTTTCAAGTTGTTTTTACATGATAAGATTTATAAACATTGTGAAAAGTCGTGTTCTTGGAATTTCATAAAATCAGGAACAGTTAAAGTAGATATTCAAAGAAAATCACAAATATGGCAATTAATGTATCACTAGAAACTGGGAAGCTTACAGATGGCAATCGTATAAGTTTTATGTCAACTGCGTGTCTGATGATTATAAAAACAACACAAATAAAAGCTCTTCTCAGCATCTGGAATATCCGAGGATTCGCCAGAAATATAGCGATGTTTTGATGTCGTCACACACGGGATCGGTCCTGCTTAAGCAGACGACGTCCTATAATGAATGAACGTAATTTCAATGCAATTATTTATCAAATTATAAAGAGTTTGATGTATTTAAACATGACCTTATTTCACACCATTATAAAGGGAAAGTGAAACGGATTCTGATAGCTAAAACCGTTTGATTGTAAATACACAGGAGAAGGGTCAATGATCAATGAAATAAACCCCACTTTCAAATTGAAAAGCCCTCCGAATAATAGCAGGATGGTATTCGTTCCCTCTTGAAACGCCGAACATGCCCGGTGCAAGCAGCTGAAAATACAATGGCGTCTTATTTTGTTTACAAGTGACTGATTCCTTTATTTTTTTAACGCTGCATTTTTCATCAAAATAATACCATACACGAAGTTAAGAGTGAGGCAACAGACTAACATTAAGACTGACGCTAGTGAAGGAAGAGAAATAAGTGAAGAGGAGCTGACAAAATAGGCTCTGAACAATGTGTAAGATGTTATGGGACATCGTCTGCTTAGACAGGACTGGTCCATGGTGTGTCGTCACATATCTCAGCAGCGTTCGAGGAGCTCTTCAGCTGCTATATCGGGGGCTGTATTTTACCGTTTTATAATTGATAATAATCATTACTTCAAAATGTTTCCAAGCGTTGAATTTGGATAACCTTGTTTAATTTATGCCATCTATGCAATAATAAGTATTAAGCCAATATTTAAAATCATCAGAGTTCTACTTTAATAAGGATGATTAATGATACAAATAAAGTAAATTTGATAAAACAAAGTTGATAAACAAACGAAAGCCCCGCGGAACGAGTTCTAAATATGAAATGCGCTTGTTCAAGCCCCTTGAGCACCCTTCCTATTTCGGGGACAGAGGCGTATCTAGGGGGCAGGAGGCAAGTGCCCCTGGCGGCACTTGGAGAGGATCTGGGGCAATCTTTTAGGGCGGAGCTTAGCATGTTTAGGAAAATGATTTTCAAAATATTTTTAAAGTATATAAAACAAATTTAGATGTTTGAATAACAAAATAAAAGTTGTATGCATCCCTTTACATCAACAGGAATCAACTTGCATTTGGGTTGCAGTGGACCTTTAAAGGACCTATGGAATGCAAGTACATGTTGATCTTTGATGATGTGTATTGTTCTGTACATCACAAAATTTACAACCATTTGATCTGAATAATTATGTGTCATATATTTTTTAATATTTTTTTGTAATTATTTTATTTTACCTGCTAATCCCCGCTTCTAAAATATCCTTGGGAGTCTGATTTTTCACATGACATCATCATTCAATCATCAGTCACCTAAAACAACAAAAACAAAAGACACTGGTATGTAACGAATCTCTCTGCTTTGTACTTGCTCACAATAGCATCGTTTGTTTTCATACAACAGATGTTCAGTACCTTTCTTTTCCTGTGATGCTGGAGCATTTCTGACATAGCATCTGCTATTGTGATTGAAAGTTTATGAGTTGGTATTGTATTAAAACATGCGATGCTAATGTAACAGGTGCTAAACGGAGGGACAGGTACATACCAGTGTCTATTGTTTGGCTTGTTGTAGGTGACTGATGATTGACTGATGATGTCATATGAAGAATCAGACTCCAAAAGATTTATCAGGAGCGGGGCTTCGCAGGTAAAATAAAATAATTACAAAATATATAAAAATATATGACAAATATTCAGATCAAATGGTTGTAAAATTTATTATGTAAAGAACAATACACATCATTAAAGATCAACATGTCCTTGCATTCTATAGGTCCTTTAAACGTTTCACTGAACGCAAGGCATTCTTTAGAAAATTGTATTGTATGACGCTCTTAACCTTACATTAAAGCTCATGAATGTGCAGTAATTGTGCTTGCAGAAATGAGACTGGAAACAAACGCGTTAAATGTAGTCTCATGTTGTTCTCCTTGTATAAGAAAATTTATGTATGAAATCTTTCTGTATTCCATTAACAATTTCCGGTTAATTCTAGTGTAAATATCTTTAAGGAACGCTAGTTTACACTGCGCTACGCTAGGACCCTTAAATCTCGATAACTGCCAGGAGTTAGCGTGTGAATAGCATACACAGCCCTCGATAGGTTAATACATGTTTGTTCACGTTTAAGTACAGTTTGCCGTTGTAGGAGTTTATATATACAGCCCTGGAATAAATTATTAGGCCAAGCTTCTGTAATAATAAGGATACTATAATATGCAAACAAAATTATAAAAAAATGATTCGTCTTTTTATTTCATTGAATAAATACAATATTCCAGCAATTATACCTTGCTTTTATGATATTTTATTTCCTTACCACAAAATAACACTATCAGTAACCACTCTTGGTCTAATAATTTTCTCCATGGTTGTATGTCATGGTAACTAAATTATTTTTTACCTCTCACTTGTTTGATATTTAACGCGAGTAGGGGGAAAAGGGCGCAGCTTAGTTATGCTAGTATCTTGCTTGTTATTTTCTGAAATCAAGGAAATCTGACAAAAACTGTACATTATCGTTCAATCACTGGATATTATTCTACGTCCCAGAAAAAAGTCAACAGTTGGAACAAAATTAATATTAAAGCATATCTCTAGGAAATTTTCAAATCGGAGACTGAAATTGCACGATTTTTGTACAATGTCTGAGCAGCCTCTGTACGGATTTGCCCCGGCCTGCGCCGAGGGAAAATACAAGAAATGGCACCATGCTCGTAGATCATGTAGATAATCTGAACACAAACACCGTAGCCCGAAGCCACCAACGATGCCCCAAATATCGCACTGGAAATCTTAGACCAAATTATCGTACGGAGCCCAGGGCAAATGTAAATTGAGCATTAGGGGAGAGCGGGGTGAACTGGGACGCGGAAGAATTGGGAAACCACCCCTAACCTTTTATGAATTAGTTTGAATCCTACGAAAGGTTTCAACTAACAATGTTCACCAAAACATCCACAGCTCTACTGCGATTTTGCTTGTAGGTTTAATTTTATACCACTTGGCTTTAGTGAACACCCCGCATACAGCATATAAGTCTTATATGACCCTTTAATTTGCAATATTATTTTTAGGGATCAATACCAACACTTATTTTTTGCAGGCATTTCTTGTTTGTTTTTTTTTTACTATCGGGGTGAACTTGGATATCTTGTCCCAGTTCACCCCGGGTATTTTTTGTGTATGTAAGGGAAATCAGCTATTATCAGCCATAATCTATAGACATATTACAAGAAAATATCTTTGGGTTCTACATAAAATCGTAAAAATTCATATTGGTCATTCCTTGTTAGAGTTCGTTCATACTGCTTCAGACAAACTTTTGTGTAATAAACAACTTTTCATTTTTGCCCCAAACCATCGAAGTATAGTTTAAAATTTACAAAACGTTCATCATGTCTTCCAATATTATTTAAATGGACATGAATCTTTAAGTCAACTTTACAAGTGACTTTCAAGCAAGTTTTTTTAAAGTAATATATTTCCTTTAACATTCCCACCACTTATTTTAGACATCTAAGAGGGGAAAAAAGCATTGTCAAGACTTTTGTCCCACTTCACCCCATTCAAGTACCTCATTTTTAATGATTATTTGCATGAAAACTAAATATAAAGGGATTGTGTCAAATACATTGGGGTTTTTTGTGTTTTTTGCAGTTGTTTCTGCATTTATTGATGAAACAAGTATTAACATTTTTTTCTTTATCATACAATTTATAAGGCGATTGATAAACAAGAAGTGCGACAGTTAATATACTTAAATTGTAATGAAAAAAAAAAATATATTCAAATATATTCTGAAATCTTAAAACTTGAAATATAATAATAATATCGAAATTAAGTGAGTGCAGGGGCTAGCCATCATAAGCTAAGTAGCTTGAAGCGATAGCTGCTTACTATTGATACTATTTACCATGTATAAATGAAGAGGCTACAATTAATATTTTACAAGTTACAAAGCAAAGAGTGCTAAATCACGATTCTTGTCC
Source organism: Heliocidaris erythrogramma (assembly GCA_025617745.1). Lineage (NCBI taxonomy): Eukaryota > Metazoa > Echinodermata > Echinoidea > Camarodonta > Echinometridae > Heliocidaris > Heliocidaris erythrogramma. The sequence continues at coordinate 31,705,489 of CM046864.1, forward strand.
CACTTCACCCCGCTCTCCCCTACGGTGAAATTGGGAACTAGAAGTCATGGGGAAAACCGGTTGGTTTCAGACAAGTAGTTGACCAGAAATCATGAATGGAAGGATTCCTTTCTTCCTGTAGTTGATTACTACCAGATAACTTATTTTCATGATCCAAAACTTTTGAGACAACTTTACACATAAACAACGGAGAAAAAATTTCTTTCTCGTTACTTCTCCTTACTGATCCATGACGTTTCCATTCAAAATATGAATTGTACAAAGTATTTATGTAGTCAATGAATTCATCAAAGTTTTTAAAGTCTTGTAGATGTATGAACGAGTTTGGGGGTGCAACGCGCTCGTAATCTTCCCTGGGTGGGCCATAGACGATGGGTACAATATTGTGGTATAGAGAGTTCCACCAAAACTTTTCACTGATGTAGTCCCTACATTCGCTGTTTTCCAATGCGAGGTAAAACTTGTAAGTAGATATGTTGTTCCAGCAGTCATCTGAATTCCTATCACAACGTTTATTTCCACAAGCGCCAAACATAGCAACGCTGACGTGCTTTGCGAGTGTTTTCACAAAGTCATGACGCCTCCAAGAAGCTACTCTACAATTGGATGCCATCCAGACCACTAAACCATTTTTCTTTTTGGCCCAATTTCGATTTTCCTCAGGAGATATTTGTGGACGGCTGTTATTGTACGTACCATAAGGAGAATATATCGTTGACGTCGGCCTGTATGACATTGTGTAGTTGTACAAGTATTCGTAATCACTGGGTGGTATTGCATATCCACCAGTATGTCGAGGACTCTCTAAGGAATAGAAAACCCAGGCTTGATTCGACGGGCGCCTCCTTTGTATTTCAGCCCAATTCCATCGCGATCTATGAAACAAAACTACCGCGTCACTATTCGCCATTGTCTGGAAGTTTTTATCTTGGACAAACCTTATCCCACATTCAAGCCCTGGGCATTCAAATTTTTCTGGCGTTTGGGGGTTTCCGCTGCCTCTCCAGACCTGAACCTGACGGTAACAAGGTGTCTTATTTTCAGATTGTTTAATGGTTTCATTTTGTAGGCCGGAAGAAATCTCCCGGTAAGCTTCTGGCTGAAGCTTCGGGTTTGCTCCCAAGCTGGTATTCCGTAACACGTACGAAGCTATCGGGGGCGCTCTGTAACCATCTTTCTGTTCGTAGCGAATAAATTTGTAATTTTCAGCATTGTACATTACTGCAACGCTAACACATGTTATCACTGCGATGCAAAATGGTATCAGTCGTTTGCCTTTGCTCTCCTGCATCGTTTCCAAACTGCTGGTTTACATAAAGTCATCAACCAGATACAAGGCGACAATGGTACATAAATAAAGAGAAGATATTTCGCTTTGTTCCTGTAATGTCAGCCGATCCACAATATATCCTAGGCTAAACCTAGGATTGTTATCATGACTAACCCAGGATGAACCTAGTACAGAGACGCCTCTCGTTACTATTGACACAGGATCCAAGGTAATCCACGGATCGCAAGGTCCAGTATATGTCGTGTACGTTGTGCTGCTCCCAGTGTTCAGTGGCGGATCCAGTCATTGTCAGTCGGGTTGTGTGGGGGTGGGGATGCAAATCCCGAGCGTATGGCTGCAACCCTTCAATATCGGGGTTAGAGGGCGGTGGCCCAAGAAGGTCATGACTTTTCTATCATTTAGCAAACACACAGGCGTAATGCTTAGTCGCTGACGAGGTTTAGTAGCATATTCCGCATTTCACACCTCGGGGGCTGCCGTTTTTTTAATTAAATTAAATTTTATTTTGAGATCTCTTCCTCCGCCGTGGAAAAATGTTGATGCCAGAGCCCCTCTCCACTCCCAATAAAATGAAGTTTAGCCCTTGGACCCTGCTCCCATCCCCTCCGAAGTAAGACTTTCGCCCCGGCCGGCCATGCATCTTTCTCCAGCTCCCTTCTCTTCTTTGGGGAGACCACTTCCCCCTTTCCCCGGCAATTCAAGATCTTAGCATCAGCTACATTACCCCGCACCCCCCCCCCCCCCACACACACACACACTCCCTAGCGATTCAGGATTTTTTTAGCACTCGACCCTGTCCCCTTTCCCCCGACTATTCAGTATTTTTATTTTGCCTCTTTCCCACCCCACCTCCCCCCCCCCCCCCTGATTTGGCAGTTTTAGCGGTCGAGCCCCCCCCCCCCCCCCCTTCCTCGGCTTTTTAGAATTTTTAGCGCCTTTTCCCCGGCAATGTCCAGCGATTCGATTTTTTTACGACTCAATCACCCTTCCAGCTTTAAAAAAAAAAATTAGCGCCGACCCCCTCACATCTTCCTCAGCCTTTGAAATTTCTAGCCCCACCCCCTCCCCTCCGCCCTCACCAGTGATCATTTTTTAGCCCTGGACACCCTCCCTTTTTCACGCCTTTTAAAAAAATTAGCTCCCCTTCCCATGCAATGCCCAGCCTTTCATTTTTTTTTTGCTCAACAACCATCCCCCTCCTTCCCAGCTTTCAAAAATTTTAGTGCCACCCAACGGCTTTTAAAAATTTGTTCAGCGCCCACCGCTCCCCCATCCCCTGCTATCAAGGGTTTAAAAAAAAAGCTCTGGATCCCCTCCCCTTATATCGGCTTTGTAAAATTTAAGCGTTCACTTCCTATTTTCCCAGCAATTCATGGTTTGTTTTTTTAGCTCTCCCTTTCCTCATGTTTTAAAAATTTTAAAGCCCCCTTCCCCCCCCCCCCCCACAATGCCTAGCAATTTGATATTTAGCGCTCGACCCACCCCCCCCCCCCCCTTTCCTGGCTTTTTCAGGACTTCTCCAGCCTTTAAGATGTTAGCGCTCTTTTCCTGGGCATTTTAGAACTTGAACACTGCCCCAACCCCCTCCCACAGTGCCCAGCGATTAGATGTTATAGCGCCCCTCCCTTTTTCCAAGCATTTCTTTTTTTTTATCGACCAACGCCGCCCCCCTCCCGGCTCTTCAATAACTTTATCTCCGTCCCACCCCCTCCGCTTCCGCCGTCCCTAGCGATTCAACATTTTAGCACTCGACACCCCTCCGCTTTTCTTGGCTTTTTAAAAGGTTGACACCCCTTAAACTTGGGAGCAAAATTAACGAAAATAGTCAAGGAATTTAGCAAGGAGGACGAAAGAGAATTCTTTCAAATGTTGAACCTTTGCAGATGTTAAATACACTTTACCCTTTCCTGGGGGCGCAATAAAGAGGCAGATGAAACTTACATGATAGCGAGCACAATAACAATAATTACATCATATTTTTCAAATTTTTAACCTTAAAAAAAGCTATTTAAGAACTTTATAACGGGGCGCGAAATTACGAGATCCTGAAAGGAAATATTAATGTGATGGAGCAAAGCTGCCAAGCTTTAGAAAATTTTCGTATTTTAAACACCCAGAACTGTATTTCTAATGCATTTACCCTCGTCTTGGGCGCGCATAATCCGTAAGGATTATAATTCGTCTTCATTCTCCCCCCCCCCCTTTTTCTTGTTCTTTTTTGTTTTCTGCGCCCCCTCAAAGTGCCGCTCCCCCTCGTTTAGCCCATTCCCCTCCTTTGTTCCGTCTCCTCACTTTTGTTCTCACCCCACGCTTATACTTCCTCCTCTCGACTAAACCTCTTTACATCCCCAAACATCTCTCTCTCTCTCTCTCTCTCTCTCTCTTCCCCTTCCCGTCGTTTCCCCTTCTCTCGGTATTTCCCCTGTACTTCTCTCTCCCTATTATTTCCTCCTCTCCCACTGTCTTTTGACTCTAGTCCATTTTTTATGCCACCACCTTACTCTTTTTATATAAGCAGTGATGTATTGGTGAAGGCTCTAGACTCTCATACGAGAGGTCCTAGGTTCAATCCTCGCTAGGTGCTACATCCTTAGACAAGATGTCTTACCCACGTCGTATGTGCATCTCGAAGGCGTTAATGGATACCTGGCAATTGCTGAAGTAATGACTGCAGGGCCCTCTGGGTAAACATTTGTTATCATAATATTCTCTCAAACCCGCTTGCTCAACCACCCCACTCCCTACTCTCTCTCACAATTTCATCTGCATCCTACATGTTCTTCCTCCCATTTCTTCTTTCTTTCCTTCACTCCACCCCCTCCCTTCTCCCCACTCCTTCTTTAGATCCCCTGCCCCTCCTTTCCATTTAAAAAATAATAATTCCTCCTCCTCACTCTATTTTTTTTTTATTCACATCCCCTCATCCTCCTCCTCAATCCCTATACTTTCCTCTTTCTTTCTCTCTCACAATGATCTGTCTCTGCTGTTCCAAGACCCCCTTTCCTACAATAATTCCTACCATCATCCTTTCTTTGTGCTCTCTTCACGTCTTTATCACCCCCTTCTCTCTTCCATTTATTTCAGCTCATCACCCCCCCCCATTTTTTCCTCACATTCGTCCTCTCATGAGGGACCACAGGTCCCTCATGCTTCATTTTTCATCCCTTCTTCTCTATTCTTCTGTATTCTTTCTCATCTCCACTTCCCTGTGCCTCCCATCTGCTCTCTCTCTCCTTCCGTTTCTCTGAACCAGCGGTATCTCACTGAAAAGCTCAGTAACTTTTCAAAAATCAACAGACACTAATGAATACATGTACTCAACTGGATATTGTAAATTGTTTGTACCATTTTTTTTTTGGTTGGTTTTTATTTTGTTTCAAGAGCATGCATTTCATTTTAACATTTTAACATGCATTTCATTGCACATTTTGGTCAGTACAAATCTGGGTATTCTACGCTCTGCTATGGTGAACAAGAAACTAAGTGCTTTCCTTGCACCCCCTGCTT